>JAXQQM020072733.1:0-25495 GCA_034641835.2 Pinus albicaulis
GTCCTAAAGAGAGGTCCAAACAAAATGACAAGAGGTGATTTGAAAGGAAGGAAGGCTGATTTAAAGGGATCGGAGGATGAGGTATCAGATCTGAAAAAGGGGAGGCTGAAACTCTGAAAAAAAGCAGACACCTGAAATAGCTAAAACTCTTCCACAAAAAGTGGAGGGTACTGTAGCCCTAGGGGGATAGGTTCCCACTTAGATGAGAAAAATCAGATCAGAAATAGGTTGAAACGGGCTGAGACAAAGGCTGGAAAGATCTTGACAGAAGCTTCAGAAAAACCAAGAAAAATTTCAGAAAAACAGCAGAAAAATGTCCAGGTCGCAGTTTTTGACCTGTTTTTCGCTCCGGTCGCAGTTTTTGGGGCTTTTTTCTGCGACCTGAAGCTCCAGGTTGTAGTTTTTGGGCCAAAAAGTGCGACCTACACTTCCGGCGCTCTCGGCGGCAGATTTCAGAAAAAAAAATGTCGTCTCAGCTGCGGCTGATGTCTGTCACCCGCGCAATAGGGCCAGAAACACGCAGAAGTTAGAAATTTTAATGTTTTAGGGTGTTATAGGGGAAAAACACCATGAAAATAGGAAAAAAAAAAAGCTGAAAAGAGACCCTAGGGTCTGAAGTAGCTGGATATGCAGGAATATGAAAAACGACAGTGGTCGTAATTTAAAACCCGTGTGGAGTCGCCATTTGTTAGTATGAATCCTTTGTCGAAGTGTATGAAAAAGGACCACTTTAGCTACGCATAACTAATAGCCCTAACAACAAAAGTGGCTGCCAATATCTTCAGATCTGCGGTTAGTTGATCAAGAAAAGAGCTGCAAAAAACCAGATCTATGCATAGAAAGACATTAAGCAGTAAAAAGAAGGGTTTGCTCCATATATCCAATAGACAAGACAAGAACAATTTTGAAAGAATTTTTTGTATTAAGGGCACCTGGGAGGAAAACAAGAAGATGTTTCCAATTCTCCTCAATGGGATGGGTTCTTGGAAGTCCTCAGCACTTCAGATCTAGCATTTCTCTCTCCTGTTGGTGTAGAAAACCCAGACAAAGATAGAACTCAAAGGGAGCTCACACAACAAATAATGGAAAAAATGACAATGATAATGGCTCAAAGTCAGACCAAGAGTTTAGATCCAGAGTGATCTAATAGGCAACAAAAGGTGAAGAATGGTAGGAAAAACCCTCCTATTTATAACAAAATATTGGGTCATTCTAGATCTTGGTGCATGATTAAAATAATGTTAACCAAATCTACATCCACCTTTTATGGAATATTTTATTATATTTGTTGGAGGGAAAAAGTATTTGACTTGGGTCAAATCCCTTTATTTGTTAATAATAAATAAATAAATGATTTATTTATCTTTTTAAGGAAGTGGTTGGAGGATAATCAAATAAATAATGATTTATTTAATTATTTGTGGGTGATTTGGTCATATTTAACAAGCAATATTATCTAAATAAGATTTAAATAATTATTCCTAGAAAATAATAAGATAAATAGAGGTTTATCTAATTAATTTCTTTGTTTTGGGTTAAACATGACTAGGAATAATAATTAAATTATGGTTTAATTAATTATTCCATGAGGAAAATCAAACAAATATAGGTTTGTTTAATATTTCCTTTTGAGGTTTCCTGTTTAGACCATAAACAACCTAATAAATGTGGTTTATTAAGTTATTTTACATAGTGAGAGCAATTTTACTTAGGGTAAAATTGGTCTTACATGGTGTACTGGGGTCCATCTAATGATAGTAGGTTAGATGACCAAAAAATGGTGTAACACACTCCATTCCCCATATTCAGACATTGAGGTCAAGCCTCATCCTACTTCATCTCAAAACTGCACTTAGGTGTCCCATCAAATGTGGGAAAGAATAACCCTACCATATTGCGCTGTAGGGCTGATCCTTGCATCAAGTTATCCTCCTTTTGATGAGGATCACTCCTCCTTCCATCCTTGATTCAGCAAAAATCATGAAAGCTCAAGTGCTCCTTGAACCTTTGAGACTGGAGTTCATATTATTCAAAATATTCCCCCATAGAGCCCTCCTTATCTCCTTCAGTCAGAAATTAAGGCATGGTGGAGCGTTGTGATGCAGTTGAATGTTCCATGCCATTTGCAGTGCTGGTGCTTGCCTTATGGAAAAACCCTAAAGAGTCCTCTTCATGCCTCATCTCCTTGAGATCCCTTGTAATGTTCTGCAGAGATTGAAGTACGAGTCTTGAGATGTATTCCTTCTCCATTCTGAAGATAAATCTCTCCCCCGCAGGCTGAGCCAGGAGTAGAGCTTCGATACCACTGTAATATTCCTTTTCAGGAATTTCTGCAATATCTCTAGTGAGGACGCTGTATAAGAAAACCAGTGCAAAAATAACGCAGAACAGGGCTTGCATCCTCTAAAATATGTTGTATGTAGCTTAAATATAGAATGGAATCAGAAAAAAATAACTCTAGCTACATTAAACAGATCTCCCCAACTCAAATATGCTAAAAAGCACCACAACCCAAATATTTCATAAAGTAGAAATGCTGAAGGCAGCAACAACGTTATTTTTGTTATGAAAACTACAAAAATGGATGGAATAATAGATATATAAAGCTTTCATTCATTATATAATCAGAAATGAGAGGATTGACCTCTTTTACAAACACATTGGGACCCCTCGGCAAGGGTTTCCAGCAAAATAACAACACAAGATACAACACTACAAAAAATAACGCTGTACTCAACAACTATGTATTGAGAAATATATGATATGATCTGAAATAGACACAAAATACAAGAATTGGCCTAATTCCTTCCTTGATATATCTCCTGGAGTGGAAATAACCTCCTCCTCTTCTGAAATAAGCACAAATGGGATAGATGCAACCCCAGTTACTGCAGAAATAATGCATTCACTGGAAGTGACTGCGCTGTCAAGGTTAGAGGATGGTTCTCCTCAAGATATATAATGAGAATTGAACTCAAGACCTCCTCCTTAGATCTTCTAATCAGCTATATCAATGATAAAGATAGAATTCTCGCATGAGAACCCTTTGCACTAAACAGTGCTGCAACTCTGGCTAAACATTTGAAGCTTGCAATCAGTCATAAGACTAAAAAAAAATGGATGAATGAATGAATCCCTTTGCTGCTATCCCTTCCTTTTTATCCTTGGTGAGCTTCTCCATCCCTAGCCCCACTCATTGGTGATGTAGCTTCCTTGAGAAGTTTCCTCCTTCGAAACTGCGGTGCCCTAGTAGCTTTCCCTCCTTTAGTGACAACACTGTTGACTTGGTAAACTATAGCTAACTCCGTTCTTTTTCTCCTCTTCACACTAAAGAGGCTTTCTTTTATCCTCCTGCCTCAATACCTTTTCACACTGGGATATATTTTATTATGTTTCCTACTTATTTAAAAAATGGAGCAATTATAATGTTCCAAGTAGCAGTGGCTAATTGGGAACATTACATCGTCGATCTAGATGTATTTTCGACCTCCCCCCATTATCGAGAGGGCTTCCAAGTCTTTCTCCATTTAAGCATCAAAGATGGAACACTACCACCATTATTGGTTCGTCCTTTATTGGGGCATCCTTAGTTGAGAACCTTGGTCGGTCTCCCAATGCCACACCACATACCACTCCTCCCACAACCCCTAGAGGGCAGAGGAGTGCTACCCATTCGGGAAGCCAGTCAAATACACAGCAGGGTACATCAGAGATAAACCCTCTTCCTAACTAGAACATTGTGTTTTAATAAGTCACAATGGCTACAACCTCGTAGTCACCTTTTCTATATTCATTGAATCTATGATATTTAACCAAGTTGACAAACGACCCCATTGCACACAACCCCATATGGCCTCCATGAAGCTCCCTTCTAACATTCCAAATTTAGAAGGAAAGCAAGCAGAATATCCAGGAAATCATGTTATGACTTTCCACCTATGGTGCTCGTCGAACAACATCGTTGATGATACTATTTGACTGAGACTGTTTCAATGCACTTTGATAAGAGTAGTAGATAAATGGTATGTAGAGAAACCCCTTAATACACATGGAACATTTAGCACCCTCGCCACTGCGTTCCTAACCTATTTTAAGTTACCCATCCACCATGATTCTGGAATGGAATTACTCACACACTTTAGGCAAACCCCCATCGTCCATATCTCAGACCATATCCACGAATGGTAGTGGCGTCGTAGTTTTTGTAAAGCCAAAATCGATGATCGAGTACTATTAGAAATGTTCTTGAAGACTCTCACTGTAGAGATTTCAAAGGATGTGGAGCAACAGAGGCCCATATTCGAAGAGGATGCCATCAGTAAGGCCCAACAGCTAGAGTTGATCTATAAACAGTCAGGGTATATCTACAATATCCTACCAAACGCCCTGCACCTGCAAACTTACAAAGAATTTCCAGGTGCGTCAAACTTCGTAGATGGTTTAGTTGGGTCGTTGACCCAAAGTTACCCAGGCAACATCATTCAAAACCCCAGTTACACATATGATTCTACCCAGAACATACCACAACTCGGCTACCAAATTCATCACATGCCTCTGCAAAATTTGACTAGTGGGGCATCATTGTATCAATAGGGAGGACCCTATCCTCCGGATCGGGGGCCCCAGTATGTAGATAGACATGCTGACGGAAAATCTCTCCCCCAACAGCCATTCACAAACCAGGGACCACATTATGCTCAGTCCCCAACACAAGACCCGCCTATGGAAAATAATGCACAGGTGAACTTTGTGCAGCTTTCCAAAAACCAACCACGTCAACCATATAACCAGGAGAACTATCCTCCTAATGTGGTTAAGAAAAAACGAAAAAAAAAGCCTAAAGGAAATCGTGGATAGGGGGAAACAGCCAAAAACGCCCTCCACAATCTCAGGCTAGAAGCAACCCCAACCAAAATAAAAACCAGGAGCCAAGCAATGCCCAACGGCAGAACAAAAGGCCACCTCTTTGAACAAACCACTCTTGTTCGACCTGTGGTGAGTACGGCCATTACACTCACCACTATCCCAGCCTCCCTGAGTTGAAAAATATGCAGAATAAATGTGGACAAGGGGGATCAGCCTAGCAGCCAACAATCATGCAGGAGTCCTTCCCCCATCAAGGGACAACTATCACTCAGCAAAAAAATCTAGTCGACTCCAAAAAAATAGCCACGAAATCTACATGACTGGTGAAGAGATATTTTTTCAAATACAGAATGCAAATTATGATACCCCACCAGACACCAACACGTAGGGGCTAGTACCAGTGCACCAAATGCACCTTTGACCATATCAAATATGCCTATCGAGCCTTTACCGAAGATGGCTAAGGGACCAACCAAGCAAGCAGGAAACTATTCCAAAGTAACCCATAATTATATCATTGTGGATGATTTAGCTTAATCTCCCACTGCTATGTCATCTTTGGAAGTTTTACAGTCATTCCCAAAGAAATGGAAAGCCTTGCTTTCTGCGTTAGGTGCTATCGACCCTGCCGATACGCACCTAATGGCATTTGATTTATACAAAGCCACCCCTAGTCTTCCTTCGATGGTTGCCTTTCAGATACCAGTATCAGTTAAAATATTACTATTCACTAATGTGTCATTGACAAGGGTGCATCCACATGCATCATGTCAAAGAAATTTTGGCAGAAGTTAGGGTTTCCCAAGCTAAAGCCATCAGACATCACACTCAGAGCATACAACATCGCCCTTCAACTCCCGTCGGCCTTTACCAAAACGCCCTAGTTTGCTTAGCCAGAAAGACGGTCCTTATAGACATTGAAGTATTGGATACCCACTTGGACTA
This sequence comes from Pinus albicaulis, assembly GCA_034641835.2. Taxonomy (NCBI): domain Eukaryota; kingdom Viridiplantae; phylum Streptophyta; class Pinopsida; order Pinales; family Pinaceae; genus Pinus; species Pinus albicaulis. Next base: position 5,812 of record JAXQQM020072733.1, read on the forward strand.
TATTATACTTTGTGGTTGGAGTTATATGTACACCATGTCATCTATAGCCTCCTCCATCTTCCGCACTATGATGTTCCCCCATGAGGACCGCATCGTTATTATCGACCAATTTACACGTAGCAAAAAGTGGCCCCTAAAAAATACTGATGTCATTCTACCCTATGTAGATACATCTACAATCACGCTGTCACGGTACTAAGAATATGGCCCTAACTAGTTCAAAACATCGTCCATCCTAGGATCATTCCTAGGAGATCCCCCCATTGTACTTGAGTCATCACCTGATGTCATAGTAGCTCCGGTGTGCATGATGTCGACATCAAGCACCGAAGCTAGCTAGGACATAGACACAAGCAGTAATGACATGAAGACCTTGGCCATGACAGCCTCTCTAGCCTACGCAGCTTCCCAAACCCCTTTCCTCTACCCCCTAGCTGGTTTCGTATCCCAGGAGGTTTTGGAAACAATGGTGTTACCAAACATATCATTTGCAATACCAGTTTGGTATCTCATTTCCCCTACTAGGATAGGAGCCACACTCATGACTTCCACAGGGTTAAATCCCCTCAGTCCCAAGGAGGCCCCACCCATTCAGGAAATGGTTGAAAACATCCCTGAAAAGGAAATTCCCATTGCAAAACTGATGATTACGGCTAAGAAAACTGAGAGAAAAGGAAAGAAGATGGAAAACCCTGCAAGACAATGGAAATCACTAGTTTGCATCATATGCAACATAATAGGATAGCCTACCCATATCTGCCTAGAGCTGGAAGAATTAAAACCGCTCCTCGGCTCAGAAGCAGACATCATGACACCACATTCCTAGAAAGGAACCTGCCACTAAGGGTAAAGGCAAAGCATTGCATACCAATCACGCATGCGATATCTACAGCAATTATGGGCACTATACCCATCATTTCCCAGAAATACCATGATATAGGGATGCCTTGCACACCATCGAGAGATCCTATCATGAGGATTCCCCCTTCCAGTCTTCTGGAGATGAACCTTGTATCATTCTGTACCTATAGGAGGAATGACGGTCACCAAAAAGACATTCATTTGTCCCTCCTCCCCCCAACCCACCATATACCAACCAGGGATAGGGGAACCTAGTTTCCTCATCCTCTTGAGTTATCAGGCACATAAATTACTACATACGGTTGGTTCGAGTATTTGATCGAAGGTCACCTAGGCAATAGTAATCTATATTCGGGGAGTGACCAAGCGCGTCAACTAATGCAGAGGGTTTGATATGGGTCTTTGACACAATATCACTTAGGCAACAGTTACACCCATGATACTTAGGAAGTTACCAGGTAGGTCAATACTGTAGACGGTTTGATCAGGTCTTTGGCCCACGATCACCTAGGCAGCAATAGTACCATACGTGTCGATACTGCATATGGGTTGATCGGGTCCTTTTCCCAAGATCACCTAGGCAGCAATAGTACCATGCATGTTGATTCTGTAGATGGCTTGATCGGGTCTTTTTCCCAAGATCACCTAGGAAGCACTAGTACCATGCATGTCGATTCTCCAGACGGTTTGATCAGGTCTTTTTCCCAAGATTACCTAGGCAGCAGTAGTACCATGTGCATCAATACTGCAGACGGTTTGATCAGGTCTTTGGCCCAAGGACATCTAGGAAGAAGTAATCAATACCCTAGATACTCATACGATTATACTAAGAACATATCACAACCTAGATATCATGAAAGTCAGCCTAGCACTCATATACCAACCAAGGACAAGGCAACCGATATCCCCCATTCCTCGCACAGAATGGACCACAGGCACAACATAATGCGCCAGTAAATCTAGTGCAACCCTTCCTAGGCTCATAAACAACCATACAACTAGGAGAATTATGAAAATCCTCCAAATACTGCAAAAAGAGGTTGAGGAAAAAACAAAAGGGGAGATCCTGGACAGGGGGCAGTAACCAGAAACACCCCACATGATCTCAGTCTGGGGGTAACCCCAACCAAAATCAAAATGAGGAGCCAAGTAACAACTCCCAATGGAAAAATAGAGCTTAGAGTATCTAATCACCAGACTGAAAGTAGCACTGTGATTAGCACTCCGTAACGCTGAAAGGTGATGCCACACATTCGCACTCCCGAAAAAATAAATTTTCAGCGCCAGCAGGTATGCCCTCTCTCATCTTCTCTTTTAAAGCACATGTATTTCAATAATATTTGATAAAGAAGATGCTTTCACTTGGGGTAGTTGTTTTTGTAGGTAGAACACAAACCATCCACAACTCCATCCACTGAAAGTTCCAAAGCGAGTATCATTCTACCCCCAACATGATAGAGTCCTAGAAAAAATTTTCAAATCCTGACATCATTTCTCCATCAGAAATCATCCATAGGTTCCACACACCTGACCATGTTTATCATCACATCACCTTGTACATGATAAACATCCTCGTTAGACGGTAGAGCCTCCCCCCCTCCCCATGGCACTTGTAACCCACAGTAGACCATATATAACAGAAAAAGTGACACCATGGCCATACCACTTTAGTCCAAGAAGCACCTCATGCCCATTCAGTCATCATGCATAAGGTAATTTTTTACCATATGAAATAAAACCCCTTTCCCAGACGACCAGGTTGTACAAGCAGATCAAAAGTGCACTACCGCGCCTTGCATTTGGACCACCATACCTCCATTAGCATAATCCCATCTACGATACTTTTTCATCTGCTTCATCAACCTCACACATGAGACCAAACAATGGGGCCCCCACCCTCAGCAAAACACCTTCATCACACCATCAATGAGTAAACACTTTCATGTTTTGGGGCAGCCGTCTCTATGTTTTTTACAAACCAAACCTTATTATTTTATTCTTTTGGTAAGTGTACAAAGATCGCAAACGTCGCACTATGTCCACCAACCACTCATTCATTTTTTCCCCCATGGAAGCAGTCCATGGTCACCCTTGGTTGGAGTATCACACCCTCATGCAAAAGCCACCATGACATTCATAACCAGTTTATAGCCACCCTGGAAGTCCTACCGATTCTAGGGATTTCCCCATCAGAAATAGTTATGACTACCACCAAGCTACTTTTTATACTCCGACCTTGGGCCACTGAATCCCCATCATCATTTTTCAGCCATCCCTCGCCATCATGCCTGTGTTAAAACCATCACATCCAGGATCCTGATCCCCCGAATGAGTGACCCTCTCGTTCAGTTGATGTTTCCTTTTTGTCGACTTCAACACCTATTTTCCAAAAAGGAAGCGGTGCCTTGGATCACCCCTCTCCATAAAAGGGGCATCCTCGGGTGGCACTGTGGGAGATATCATTTCCCACAGATGTCATCGATCCCCTTGACATTCGACTACAACACAAGCTTTCATGTCAAGATGGTATCATACCTTACAACCATTTCACTTTGATCAAATTTGTCAAAGACCTATACCTTCATAAGTGTCTCTTTTAGCAATGCTTACATAGGAAGGTCCCAGCCAACACCTACGCATATAATGCACAGTTATATGCCATACCAATTTTACGCATATGGGTACCACATTCCACCTATTGTCAAAGAAAAAACGCCCTTGAGGGCGTCAACAGTCGTCGTCATCAACCAACATATCACTACCATTTTAGTGACGCAGATAGAAAATTTATCTATCAAATATATTTGTTTAACTAGCCACAACATTACGTGCATGGGGCATGCCTACCTTGTAGAAAATTTGTATATATTGTATTATATTTGCTTACATGGGTCCCACAAGACTTGGTCATTCTTCAAACCGGTGCAGGGTGTCTCCAATTCTAAGCTACAAGTAGGTCTCTCTCTCTCTATGCACAGTATACATAAAAGAAACTTTAATGTATTTCGGCTATACAACTCTACCTATACCTCACACATTAGGGGGAAAATGTTATCACTGGAAAATCGTACAAGCTAAGGCGACATTATTTAATGTCAAGGAGAAGGATTTATAGGGCTGAAAGACATTAGAGAATCTGGAAGTATTTAAAAATTTCTAAGGTTTGAGGAAAAAATCAAATTTGAACTAGTCATAAATGCTTTTTCACGCAAAATCCTTTGATAAGCGTGCCTTTGCGCACATTTTGACCCAAAAAGTGCGCAATCCTGGGAGTGGCGGAAGTCACTTTCCGGGACCACAAAAAACACACTCTAGGACATTGATTCCACACTTGAAGCTACCTAAGGACAACCACCCAAGCCTCCTTAGGAAATCAAGGGAGCACACAATGGAATCATCCCCCTCTCTTAGGTCACCATCCACAATGTACCAAGAGAGGGACGGAGGATTTGAATTCTCCTATAAAAGGCCACCAAGAGATGAGTAACTTGAGAGCACATTGTTATGTCAAGCAGAATTTCCCAAGCAATACTAGAAGCGTTATGTGATCCGCATCAGAGATAGAGGGGACTCATTTGTTGGCCATCCAACAACTTCAATCCACCATAGTAGAGAGATACCACTTTGTGCCAAGGCACTGCCAGTAACATATCTCTTGCATCGAAACTTAGTACCCTAAGTTCTAAGGGCCCTTGGAAAGTGGGTTAAAGTTTCATCCTCATTTCCTACCAAAGACTCAACAAGAGGGGACAAGCGCCGCCGTTTGGATTATTGAAGTTGTTTGAATCATTTAGAGATTTTGTGTTATTTGTTTTAGTTTTAGTTTAATTTTATGTTTGAATATGAATGCTATTTCTCTATCTAGTATGTTTATGTTCTAGCATGTTCCACTAACTTTCTTGAGTCCAAGTATTTTCCGCCATGAACAATAATCGTGATAGCATCATTTCTCACCTTCATATGATTCATGATTGCTTATATGGCTTTGGGCACCCATTCCTACAGACTTGGACAAATTCACTTAAAAACAGTGTAAAAATCCCCATACGCGACTATGCCCATACTTTTCCATGTGTATACGCGAGTCTAGCTGCATTTTTCCGCGTATGCCATTAAAAATGATTAAAAAATATATAATTATTCCCTATTTTCGGGCTGGGTTGATGGTTACTCAGGTAGTTCAACCACCCCAGCACGTGGCCAACTGTTTCCAACTGTTGAAACTACTTGGAGGGAGTATAAAAACCCCTCATGTGTATGGTCTAAGGGAGAGAGAGAATTTATTGATATTATACTCTGTTGGTATTCCCTATCCAAGTCTGATTCCCCGTGCCTCCTGCACTTTCCCAGTTCATTATAGGAAACCCTTGTTTCCTTGAGATGCACATCTCCCTATATGTCATCTCGTATGCACCAGTTTGGAAGGAGTCTTAGCAAGGCAAGGGCTGGACGGATCCGGACGACGGTCTGCTCGAAGGCCGTGGAAGGATCAAGTGATCTCTCCACTCGTTACTTTTGTACATGCTATTTATAATACAAAAGTACCATGCTGTTCCCGAAATATACGTGTTAGTGTATGCTTTTATGTATGAGAATATTGTTATTTAAGCATTCATTATGATTTATTTAATGTTTCATGTTGATTTCACTAACATTTAGAGTAGATATATGCTGTACAACCAGTTCTTCGTGCTTGTTTCTTCTTGTTTTTCAGGTTAAGAAGGAAGGACGGTTGCTGGGGGTTTGGACCCCGCGGGATCTACTTCAACCGTAGGACCTACGGGTAACTTTCTCATTCTACTCTATTTTAGTTTTTCTGAACATGCATGGTTGTGTGAGTCCTTCTTAAGTAGCATGCCCCTGCTCTGTGGAGGTTGTAACCCAACGAACCTGCAGGAATTTGATAATCCCAGAAAGCAGGAACTTAAGAGGAAAACCACACCCTTAAGTTGGTGTGATTTCGTGCATGCGTGCACAAAACACCTAACACATAGATAATGAAAATATAAATAAAATATGAAGTAAATATTACGTCTAGAGATGGATAGGGAGAAATCTGCAATGGACTTTAAGAAATATTATGGAACGAGTTGGATTTTGAAGAATTGTCCATTCAATATAATTATGATGTTTTCTCCCTGCATTTGAGAAAAATCAACAATAAATTTTGGTGTACACACCTAAAAGTAATTTAGGTACCTTAAAAATGGACATGATGGACATATTATTATCGATGGTTATGTACATATAACCACGATCTTTATTTTATTTTAAGCTGATTATGATGTTAAATAATACTGGATGCCTGGTGTGGGTGTTATTACTTGATGCATTGGTGGCGAAAGCGCAAATAAAAAAGCACAACTCTATTTTTTTAAGTGAAAAATACGGTAAATTGAAAAATGGGCTGAAAAATATTTTCAAAAATCTAATTTCATAAAACAATTCTTTAAATACTAAACACTTTTCATTATTTCACTATTTTTGCAAAAAAATTCTGCCAGAGATTTGCACGAGACATGCGTGGAGCAAGAGAGCACGAGAGAACTGTGGAACAGCGAAATACTTTCGAACAAAACTATTTAGACAATAAGAATTCCAAACCTCTGGTGATTCAAACCCTGTAGCATAGAATTTCAAACGATCTCGTGATTAAATTTTGTTGTTTTTTACATTTTCTGCAGTATTTTTTACACAGTAAGTAAAAAATTTCAATTTGTTGTTCATTTTTAGAAACAAAAAAAGAAAAAAGAAAAATCTGTTTTTACCCTAAACCCTTCATTCTTTTTGTTTTTGCGCTTGCTTCTTCCTGTTTCTTTGATTTCAGAATTAGAGATTTTCATTTTAGATTTATAGGGTTTGTATTGCTATATATATATATATATATATATATATATATATATATATATATATATATATATATATATATATATATATATATATATAGGCCTATCACATCCAATCCATGGGACGACTTGCATAGTCGGATCCCAATCCATGTCGGCCCCTTGCATGAATTTTAAAAAAAAGTTGTTTTTTACTTGGTGGCATATTCATATGTAACCTAGCGCATCGGTGCATCGGCTTGTATGGCGCACACGCATGTATTTTTGACAATATATATATATATATATATATATATATACATATATATATATATATATATATATATATATATATATATATATATATATATTTTTTTTTTTTTTTAATCCGTGCACCATATGCAAAATAGGGCATCGATGCCCTATTTCATTATAGTGCACTGTTCACGTACTGTTTGGCAAAAACAAATTTTTATTTTGTGTTAATTGGTGCACCATGTAACATATAATGCACTGAGTCTCCTAGTTGACAGAAATCGCTGTACGATGGTCCCTTTTTTGCGTGGGGCATTTATAAGAATAGGCCACATTGCTACCTCCACGACACCATATGCTCCAAAAAATAACACTAGACGATTTTTATTATTTTTAATGTGTTAATTGGTGCGGTTGTTAACATGTAATGCATTGATGCTCCTTGTTTACATAGAGAACCGTACAATGTTTTATACTGTTTGGGCAGTGCGTTTATAATACCACCACACACTGACGTCGGTGTGTACACCATGAAAAGCGCATCGATTTCTTGATATTTTATTTTTTACCTAAAAAGTTGACAATTTATTTATAAAATATATTAATGAATGATATGGTATATGTTTCATATTGATAAATTAATGGCTAACAAGAGATAAAGTAACAAAAATACTGATAACACATCAAGAAAAACAAAAAAGGAAAGTTTGTTTGTAAATTCTTTACAAAAAATATTATTTTTGAACTATATGTAAGTTTAAATAATATGTATTGTTTACTGTGTATCATGTAGAGCTACAAAATGATGAAGCTCGATAAGATTATTTATGATCTAGGACCAGAAGAGTGTAAAATCTTGATGGAAAAATTGCAAAACGATGAATCAGGTTAATGAAAAAATACTATCAATCCAATATGAGTTTATTTTTTAAATTTTCATTAATAATATAATTAAAATTATTAGATAATATGTTTGAAACAATCTGTTAATTCACATTTGTTTAATGTTCTACAGGGACCAACTACTCAGAAAAGGAATGTTGTTCTAAGAAAAGAAAAAAATAGAACATGCAAATGAAAATGAATTGCTCCTTAGCTAATCTGGAGTGGTGTTGGAGGTTAAAGAAAGGGGGAAAAATTTTAAAAAAGTTTGAGAGATCTAGTGGAACGAATGTATAGACGCTCTTTCCACTTACAATACAAAAATCAATCCAATGATTCCAAGAACCAAATTTTATCTAAACTACAAGAAGAGTTTCGAGAGAATTGTTCAATGAGACACGTCAGAATTTTAATGGAAAAAACGTACAACAACAAAAAAAGAAGGAATGAAAAGTTAATATTCCTTTAAATGCTTTTTTAGAATTAGTTATAAATATCATTTATAAATACCACTTTTGTTATATTTACTTTTCATATATCAATATAAAAATTAAATAGTTGATTGTCATGTTACATTTTCAGGAAGATTATGAAAATCTCAAAAGATGAATGAGATGATATCATAAATATGTCAGTAGGAATATCCAAAAGGGTGTACAAGGAGATGGTCAAAGAAATGGAAAAAATTGCATCGCAAGAGGAGCAATCTCAACAACAACATGCTTCAAATGTAATATGTAATTATTGAATTTTTCGATCATTAGGTACAATAAATAAATAATTTAGCATTAAATATTAATTTTCAAGTATTTTCTTGTAGAAAATAAAAGAAATGGAACCCATTCAACATATAAAACAGGACGACAAGGAAGAAAAGGGTTGATATCTAAGTTTGTGAGTAATTACATTACTTATAACAACTCAACTAGATTTCATTTTTGTATATTTTAAGTTGTTTTAAAAAAATCATCATTGAATGTCTTCAAACATGTGCTAACATACAAAGAAGAACCATCAGACGAATTGATTGACATTGGGTTAAATATGGGTTGTGAGTATATGTTGGCATATCAGAAATTAATTGTGGAATTTGTAAGCATCTATCGATCTTGCTTTACTTAGCTCCATCTATAATTAATAGAACAAAAAAAATATATTAAATATATGATTTTTTTATGGGGTATAAAACTTATAGGAAACAAAGTATGGAACTGTGCCAACAGATGAAATCTTGAAAGATGGCATACTACATGGTTTTGAAAGAATGTGTATAGTTCATGAGTCAATTGTTGCTATGGTACGTCATTTCTTTTCGACTTACATTGATGCATATTATTTAATATTTCAATTTTCATTATTCTCACAAATGTATATACACTCATTACAATTTATTTTTTATGTTTATAGATGGAAGGTGAAGAAGAAGAGAACAATCAACATCGTGAACAAAACATTCCTGAAACTAACCCAAGTCATGGAAGTAGCTCGAGTAGTGATGGAAATTCAAGCAAAGAATGATTATCATTATGTTTGGATATCAAATCAAGACGTTGTATTTTTTGAAATATTTGTCTGTGAAATCAAACATTTTGTTTAATTTAATTCCAACATAGTGTCCCAATTGAAAGACAAAGGAATATCAATAACCGTCCCATTTTGTATGACAAAGACTGTATTATTCATATATATATAATAAAAAAATATTTTTTAATGTATTCTATTGCGTTCTCCATTGTCGTTGTGAAATGTAACACCACGTCTGATTAAATTTATGGATGATTAAATATTATAATGAAGAGATGTGAAATATGATGATATGATATAACAAATTAATCCAAACATTACATTCAAATGCACTAATAAAAATTTAATTGATATGAATACTGTTATAAGATATGTGTCGTCTTTTGATGAATAATGAATTTTAAAATATCACAAAAATTATGATATGATATAACAAATTAATCCAAAGATCACATTCAAAAGCATTAATAAAAATTTAATTAATATGAATACTGGTATAAGAAGTGTTGACTTCCAATGAATAATGAATTTAAAAAAATCACAATACTTGCATTATCGCAGGTCAATGTTCCTAAAAAATACAAAATGAACACTGGTGCATGTCAGTTACTGTACACTGGTATGTTTGTATGATATAGTGCACTGGTGCGTTTGTGTGATACATTGCACCGGTGTGTTTATGTGAGACTATGCACCGGTGCATTTGTATGACCTATGGGCCCCGCACAAATACCAATACAAATTAGAGCAATCAGTGCCTTTGTCTGATACTGTGCACCGGTGTGCTTCAATAAGACTATGTACCGGTGTGTTGATACGACATATGGGCAACACACAAATCCCAATATGAATTAGAATGGCCCCATGCGTTGTATCACCTACAGTGTGCCTAGTGCGGTTGTATACCTTCACGGCTCGGTGCATGCACCTTCAACCGCCCCGAGCCAACCGTCTATATGACACACACCGGTGCATTCACACCTTAGTAGCGCACCGATGAAAAAAACATCCGTAATAACCTCTGGCTACCTAGGTTTTTAGTTGTGTTGAAATTTCGTTAAAATCTCCGCCAAAACCTCTGTTACCAAAAACGGATGTTATAGCGAATGTTTTTTTGACAATTTTGGCCAATTTTATAACACTAAAAACCTCCTTTATAACCTTCACTAGAGGGTCTTTTCCTTGTAGTGTGACATTGTACTTATTATACTAACTAATCACAATTGTTGATAAGTCATGTTCTTTTGCAAGGATGTGTCATTTCATTTATAATATTTTTTGATGTTTTTATTATTATTTATTGTGTGTGTGTCTATTTATTACATTGTCGTCCCATTTATAAATTCTTTTCTCTCAAAGCATATTTATGAATAAACTTATCTCTTTTTTTTTGGGTTGTAATGTAGTCTCATGGTTATTTGTTTTTATAGCCTTAGTGATTGGAAATATAATACGATATGATCTCCTTAGTGTTGTCGAACTATAAAAGGGTCTAACCACCCCAATTCAATATTCTACGGATATGTGAGCGAATTTCCTCCACCTCCATAATGAATAATATTAGAATGAATATTATTTGAAATGTAACTTGTTCTAAGCATTAAGTAATATTGATACATAGATTGGTTTAAGTATTGACACTTGTGATTTATATGTAGATAAGGCATAAGTGTAACATGATTTTTCCTTATCATACTAGTATTGTTTTCCTTATTCACATTTGGTCCTATGCATTCCTCATACAATTATACCAATATGTTTATGACTAAATATTTATTAGCAAGGACATTTGGATTTTTCATTATGTGTACTTTGACATCTAAAGATGTCCCTACTTAATGAGGCTTGCATCTTTAGGATTTGTGATGTCAATTATATCTTTATTGGGCACAACTATCCATGGATGGATTTTTATATTTAACGAATTTTCTATTTCAATGGAGTCAACCATTGTTCCTTTATAAATTAGTGATTGTTTGATGGTAAGTTGTTCCATAAATTCTTGTTGTAACTTTTTTTCATTTTTTCATTTATTAATTAATGTGATCAAGATTTGAATATGATTATTAAGACACACAATCTCTTCATCTTTATTAGAAACAAATTTGTCAAATTAGTTTTGCATCTTTTGTGATCCTTCAAGAAAATTATTAGTCAATACAAATTATTGAAGGATCACCATTGATATAATTCTAGGTTCACCCTAGATGAAAATATAAGGGACTTTCATCTTAGATGCAAAAAAAAAAAAATCATTTATTGTAGAAACTCTAACATAAAAAGGATAGTGTGTGTGTGTGTATATATATATATATATATATATATATATATATATATATATATATATATATATATATATATCTATATATATATCTATATATATATATATATATATATATATATATATATATATATATATAAGAATGAATAATATTGTTACAAGCCATCTCATAGTGTACCTATAATATTGACTAGTCAAAATGGTTCATAAGTCACATCCTTACTAAAAATATGTGACTTATCAAAGGACATGACCTATCAACCATTGTGTTCAACCAATATTATGAAAACACCATCAGATGACTTGTAACCATGTCCTTCATTCATATCTTAGTCACTTATTTATATATATTGGTTAGTAGTGGATTATATTTACAATCCTTCATATATGAGAATTTTCTATAGTTAATGAAATTCTTCTTTGCATTTAAGATGAAAGTCCCTAATGTTTTTGATCAATTATGTTTATTGGACTAACCCTAAATTTTGGGTAACATATAGTAGATAATTTCCTTAACTAAATTTCCAAGTCTATTATTGTTGAACATTCACACATCTATAAATATCTTAGTTACTTTGACTAAACTAGACTTCTTCTATCAATTCCTTATCATTGTTCTTATACTATGAGAAAAGCTCTATAAATTGAAAATCATCATAATAATTTAAATAGTGATGATGACTACAAACCTAAACAACTTTCTATCATCCTTCTTATATCATCTAGAAAAACTCTAAAAATAAAAAAAACATCTTGATAATTTTAATTTGGATAATGACTACCAACCTAAACAATCGTGAAAACCCACCATTAATTATCTTAATTTTAAATTTTTTATTTTATTTTACATTATATACAAATATTCACATTATTACTAAAGTCTTGATTAGTTTGAATTCCTTTTACAAAACATCTCATTTTCACATTTTCTTACACTCACTTTCAATGTTTTAATTTTTTTTTAATAATTTAATTTAATAAAACTCCTTTTATTTCTGGTTTATCTTTTCCATATTTAATACTTAGAGTTAATGGATTGGTATCTTTTCATACAATCTCAAAATTTCAAAAACTAATTATATAATCATATGCAAATATGAATTAAAATAATCTACCAATTTCAAATCTATTCTAAAATTAAAAATAAAATCTATTCTATAAAAAAAAAAAAAAAACTAATTGTAATATTCCTTATGTCTCAACAAATATAAATAAATTAAAAACAATATCACACTGATTGTCGCTAAAACCTTAATGTTAAACCATAAACATTCATTAGCAAAAAAAACCTCAACGTTAAACCATGAACATTTATTAAATATCCTGTCTTAAACCAGACATAAATTTCAAGACAAAAACATATTTAAAAAGATGCAACATATTTAAAATGACTGATTGAAATGGTTATCCAGAACTTCTATAATTATTAAATATACTTCCAAGTACCTAAATTGTATAATGAAAATTATTTTAAAAATTACGGTTTTTATATATCTAACAAAATCATACGTCTATGAAAACGTGCCATCGCACCATCTATATCAAATAACCATACTTTATTTATTTATTTTAAAAAAAATCATACATGCATTAAAAATCACTATTTAAGAAGTATTATATGGTAGCCATTACCTGCCACTTAATTTAAATATAGGAAAGTTACAATTTGATAACTGGAATTTTGAATAACCATACTTTATTTATTTACTTAAAAAAAAATTATACATGCATTAAAAATGCTGCATCTTACTATTTAAGAAGTGCTACATGATAGCCATTACCTACCACTTAATTTAAATATAGAAATGTTACAATTTGATAACTAAATAATGGAGTTTTGAATATATATATATATAGTGATTATAACAATAAATCATCACTAAAATTAGGCACTAGGTCATTTGATTTATTATATTGTTTTGAAATATAGTTAGTAATATATAATTATTATTGCTTATTTCATTTAATCTTATTGATAAGTAATTGTTTAAAAAAGACAATATTGCAGTTAAAATAATATATTATTTTAAATGATTGGAAAAAAGATAGATTTTCCACATTATAAAGTATGATGCTATTTAGTTATATTTACAATGGATAGGTTTTGTTGTGAACATTATTTATGTTTAAAGTATTTTACCTAATCACAATTAAAGAGGCAGCAAAGAAGAAATCTAAACTTCGAAGAAGCGTATTTAGAAATCAAATTTGCACCACATCAGTTATGATACAGATATCAGATATATGTTCATTTTGGTACAGATGATGGCGCAGACAAATGATGGTGCAATAAAACCCCCACCCTGCACCAATTAAAAAAAAAAAAAAAATTAAAAAAAGAAAATTAAAAATTCAAATGTTTACATTACAAATTGCAATATTAATTTTTAGTCCACCAAAAACAAATGACATAGTAAAAAAAATGTTAAATAGTATTAAATTTTAACATCTTATTTCTCATCCAACCGTACATAGTTCACATCAGTGTGAATGGAATTAAAAGAGGCGCCGTTAAGTGTTATGGCTTGAAATAAAAAAAATGTTATAGGAGAGCTTTGTGGATCTGTAAAAGCAACGCTACTGGGCCAAATTCAGAGTAAATTGGATAAGGACTATCACAAAGGACGAGGGTTATACAAGTTGTCTTATCTGTATTATATGATTTCATTTGGTGTTTTTACGAATTATGAAGTATTTGGCAATAAGAAGTGAAAAGTATTGACCAAAATAAATTTATATAATATGAATAAATAAATAATAAAAATGACTAAAATTAAACTATAGAAAAAAATAAAAAAATTTAAATCAAAGTGAAATTAATGTCAAATCAATAACAAAGCTAATGCAATATACTTGCGACGGTAGGTATAATAAGTTATTTATTTATTTTAAGTTAATCATTTAAAAGTTATTTATTTATTTTAATTTAATCATTTAATTTATAAAGTTACGATTAATCAAGACACTAATTGTTTGTGGAATAAATAACGTGAAAAAATGGGTTGCCATGCTTATGATCACATCATTTGTTTCCAAAATCTTATGATATTATTACAAAGAGTTTGATTATTTTTCTCTCAACAGTTTCATAACATTATTATTGGGAAGGGTTGTCTATAGAGACAATAGAATAGTATAGATGAGCTTTTTTGTCGGAATTAGGTAAAAAATAAATAAAAAATTCAGGTAGTTGGAGTGTTTGAATTGTATTTTTGATGGTGAAAATGGATTCAACACCATCAAAAACCCTTAGGACACCCAAAATGTTGAAGTTCAGGTAGTTGGAGTGTTTGAATTGCATTTTTTATGGTGGAAATGGATTCAACACCATCAAAAACCCTTAGGACACCCAAAATACTGAAGTCAAATTTTCAAAAATCTTTACCGGAATTTTCAATAGTCTTACTGGAATTTCTGGATTATTCTGTGGGTTTTTTTAGACTACTGCTTTGAATTATATAAAAATTTATAAGTTTAAATTCAAAAAAGTGGAGTATATAGAGATATGTCTATTATCTCATAAACAAGAGAGACTTATACATCAATTTGACAACAATTTTAAATTTAAATAAAATGATAACTCATATAAGATTGGAAAATCAATATTATAATAATATTTTGATTATTTTTTATTAGAGGCAACTCGGTTTGTTTCATACTTGAGTGACACGAGGTCAATTCTCATTGCTACCACCATAATCCATAGGTACTTATGTATGTCTCTTCTACAAAAATGGATTAGTCTAGTGGACTTGAACCTCTAATCTCTTGGTAAATACTAGTATAGATCCATCTTAAGCACAAATCTAGTATGAGCGAGAGGGATCAAATTTCTTCATGTGCAAATTTCTTTTAGAATGTAAAATATGAAAACAAAATTGCATCTCTCTCATCCATTCATAGATTTAATGAATCTGTAGTGTGTATATATATATAATTTTTTTCATGCATTTTTTAATGTTATATAGAGTATCTAACTTAAACTTGTAAGTCTAAAAAAAAATTGTTGGATTTCATGAAAATTTGACAAAATAAATATATCCAAAAAAATATCAAAATGTAAAATAGTGATACTACTTCAAACATTTTAACCATAAAAAATATTTATTTCAATTGCTTTATATAATATATACATAATTTTTTTTAAAAGATATATATTATATGTATAGTTGAAATTAAAATATTTTACATAATATGTGCATTGAGACATTTATCTATGGACTACATTATCCACATTTTATAATGTTTTTTTTGTTATTAATATTTTTTAGGTGTATGTTAATATTACTTAATCCTTAAATTAAAATATTTGATTAATGACTAGCATTGAAATTTTTTAATGTTACGATTTTTTTTTTTAAATATCACATATTAATTTTATACTAAGAATTAAATGAATTACACATCTCTCTCTTATTATTCTTATTAAGAAGTATTTGATACTTTTTATTTTATTTTTTGATTTTTAATTACTTTTTTCTTTGTACTTTGAATATTTTATTAT
The DNA here is from genome assembly GCA_034641835.2 of Pinus albicaulis. Taxonomy (NCBI): domain Eukaryota; kingdom Viridiplantae; phylum Streptophyta; class Pinopsida; order Pinales; family Pinaceae; genus Pinus; species Pinus albicaulis. The sequence goes on from JAXQQM020072733.1 coordinate 21,944, forward strand.
ATGCAACATTAAAATATTTTATTTTAGCATCATATATATGACGTTCATACTGATATCAATTAGTTAGCATAAATATTCAAATAATTTATTTAGATCCTCTGTTAAATATTTTTGAAATTATAAGGTTTAAACATTTCTTTCACATTTTTTTTTTCACTTTTAATTACTTTATCTCTTTTAACATTTTTGTTGTTTAATTATAGCTGCATTGTTTTTCTATTTAGAGAATATTTTATTTTTATTTTAAGAGAGACACTTGTCAACTTCACATCGAGCATACACGAAATCGCATCCTCATACTGAATTATAATGCCCTTCTTTATATGAACACTTAGTTTTCACAACACTTACCAATTATATAGACACTATATTTTAAAAAAAATTATAATATAAATAAAAGCATTTAAAATATCATTTTCATTTTCCACAATTTCAATATAGCAAAAATATAATATTTTTATAATAAATTTTTAAAATTATGCTATAACCTATTTTATTATAACAATTTTAAAACTCATTCCTTTATTCAAAAAACACAAAAATTCATTATTATTTTAACCATATTAACTTTATTAGGAATTTGGCTTCTCTGATCCATAAATTGTGTATAATTTTTTTTTTGGTGAAAATCACATGTAAGAAATTTTTTGCCATTTCGAACTAGCCAGTGTGGTTCATCATATCAAATAGAAAAGGAAAACTCCAACTAGCCGTTTGACTAGAATAAGAAATTAAATTAAATTTCATCATATTATATTATATTTTAATTTAATTTTATTAGATTTTCATTTTAATTTTTAATTTAAATATAATTTAATATTAATGTAGATGCAAGGAGATGCTGATAATATAAAGAGTCTTAAAAAAAAAGAGATGATTAAAGAAATAGAAGAAAAAGTTAACAACAATCTCACCCTAAATAGTGGGGTACGTAAATTAGATATCAAACCAATTAAAGATGAAATGAAAATATTGATCGAATTAGACCATGAGCATAATAAAAGGGCCTTGAACCTTATAATCTTCAGCTTGAAATAGGAAGTAGAGGAGTGTTAGTATGATTCTTTCGTCGTAAAAGATCACTTTAGCTACGCATAACAAATATCCCTAACATCGATTATGGCTGCAAAATATCTTTAAGTTTGCTGCACAAATTTAGATCTAAGAAAAAAAGACATTAAGCAGATAAAATATAACATGGCTCCATAAATCCAATGGACAAGACAAGAAGAATGTATTTAAAAGAATTTTGTATTATATTAAAGAATGGGGCACCTGAGAGGAAAACAAGAAAGGTGTCTTCCGGTTCTCCTCAGTGGGATGGGTTCTTGAAAGTCCTCAGTGTTTCAGATCTAACATTTCTCTCTCTTATGGGTGTAGAACAAACATAGAACTCAATGGGAGTTCACAAAACAAAATGGAAAATGGTGACCAAGAGTAGATCCAGAGTGATCTAATGCAATGAAGGTGACTAATGAATGGGGAAAACCCCCCTATTTATAACAAAATATTGGGGCGGTCTAGAACTCGATGCATGAATAAAATATTATTAATCAAATTCTAGAAGCACCCTTTAGGAATATTTTATTATATTTGTTGGAGGGAAAAGGGTTCTTGACTTGAGTCAATTCTTTTATTTATAAATAATGAATAAATAAATGGTTTATTTATCTTTTTAGGGAAGTGATGGGAATATAATTAAATAAATAATGGTTTATTTAATTATTTATGGATGATTTAGTCAAATTTAACTAAGAATATTATTTAAATAATGATTTAAATAACTTATTCTTAGGGAATAATTAAATAAATAAGGATTTATTTAATTAAGTTTCTTATTTTGGGTTAAATATGACCAGGAAATATAAACAAATGAGTTATTTTATATGGTGAAAGAAATTTTACTTAGGGTAAAATTGGTCTTACATGGTGTACTTGGGTTCATCTAATAATAATAGGTTAGATGACCAAAAAATGGTGTAACAACGAGGATACTTTAGCCATAGCCCAGATATAATTACATAATAGATTACAAATTGAAACCACGTGTCTCACAGAAGCAACAAGGTTAGGGAAACTAACTAAGAATAAAGGAAGGCTGATCCGGATAAAGGTGAGCTCTACTGACCATAAGTATGACATACTTAGTAAAACCTCAAGTATAAAAGGAACGGGAATATTTATAAACGAAGATCTCATTCCAGAAGATCAAGAAGAATTAGGAAAGGAGGTTCAAAAGGTAAAATAAGCTAGGAAGGAAGGAAAATGGGCAATAATTAGAAATATAAAAGCCATTATTCGAGATAGAAACCAAAAATATAGTAATAAATAGAAATTCAACATGCTCCGAATTCTTTCTTGGAACTGTCGGGGCTTTCCATGGAACAAAGGCCCCAAGCTAAGTTGGATCTCAAATGATGTTGATATTATATTTCTTGTTGAAACTTGGGAGCAAGAAGAATATAAGGTCCCTAACATAGATGGCTTTGCACTATGGTCTACCTGGAACAAGCGATCCTCCAGTAGAGGCATTGGGGGCATAGCTTGCTACATTAAGAAGAACATCTCCCCCCATGCTAAGATTTATAAAAACGAACCTTACAACGAATATAGTTGGATTGAGATTACTGACATTAATGATAAAAATACCTACACAGCAATCTGTTATTTCCCCCCCATTAATTCTAACTTCTATAAGAAAAAGAATCTAGATAAAAATAGTCCTTACAATGGTTTAGAGAATGATATTTCTAGCCTAAGGAATGAAGGTAGTATCCTTTTAATGGGTGACTTTAATGCTCGAACTTCAAGCAACCAATATATTCTTCTAAGCAATCATTCCAACCCCAATCCTCTTTGGTTAGAAAAAGACCTTACTCTGGCTAGTCGGTACAAAGGGAGCTCTGAAGACCTCGGGGATAATTTGTTTGGGTCGGATGGGTGACTTTAATGCTCTAACTTCAAGCAACCAATATATTCTTCTAATCAATCATTCCAACCCCAATCCTCTTTGGTTAGATGAAGACCTTACTCTGGCTAGCCGGTACAAAAGGAGCTCTGAAGACCTCGGGGATAATTTGTTTAGGTCAGAGCTAGTCAAGCTCTGTAGTGCTCAGGATCTCATAAATTGCAATGGTCTAAATAAGTGGCCCAATTCTAGCAATATGACCTTCATCCATGGGCTTGGCAGGAGCGTGGTAGACTATGTTATTTCCAATCTCCCTTTATACAACAAAATAATAAATTTTGAAATCTTAGATGACCACGAGCCTGACTCTGATCATAGGCCTTTACTCATAACTCTCAATTTTTTCATGCATAGATATCCCATAGATGATAATCCTTATAGTCAAAAGAACTTAATATTTGATAGAAATAAAAATGATCTCTTTCTAAATGAATTTAAAACTAATTTGCTTCCTTTATCTAGTATAGACAACATAGATGACCTCTATCATAATTTTACTACAACCCTCTCATATTCTATTAACAAGTTATCAATTGAAGTCTCAAGTAATAAAAGAAATAGCAAAACCAACCCATGGTATGAAA
>JAXQQM020057856.1:0-10304 GCA_034641835.2 Pinus albicaulis
TTCCCTTCAATGGATGTAAGCTTCAAGTTTTGTTCCATTGGAGTGCCTAAGGGTTTACAATCATCCATGCCAAATTTGTTCAAGAGATCTCCAATGTACTTCTTTTGAGAAAGAAATATGAATTTTGGATGTTGAATTACTTCAATACCCAAATAGTAATGAACATGACCCAAATCAGTCATTTCAAAACCTTTCTTCAACTCTTTCTTCATGGATGCAATATAGCTCTCATTGTTTCTTGTTATCAAAAGATCATCTACATATACCACAAGATATACAACTGTTTTTCCAACTTTCTTAACAAAAAAAGTTGCATCATCAAGATCAAAATGTTTGAAATCAAGTTTCAGAAGATGCTCGGTCAATTTCTCATACCAGGCTCATGGTGCTTGCTTGAGGCCATACTAGGATTTTATAAGTTTGCAAACTTTGTGTTCTTGACCCTTTATCACAAATCCTTCTGGCTGGGACATATAAACTTTCTCCTTTAGATCTCCATTCAAGAAGGCTGTTTTTACATCCATCTGATGGACTTTCCATCCATTCTGAGCTGCTAAGGCAAAGAGAGTCCGGATGGTGGTCCATTTTGTTGTGGGAGCAAAAGTTTCTTCATAATCGACTCCTTCTTTTTGTGCGAATCCTTTTTCCACAAGCCTGGCCTTGTGCTTGTCAAGTGAGCCGTCTGCTTTGTACTTGTTCTTGTAGACCCACTTACAGCCAATTGGTTTCGTTCCCAAAGGCGGATCAACCAGCTTCCAAGTGCCATTCTTTATCAAGACATCATTGATCCGGATTTATGCAGGAACGCAACAGAATAAACATATAACCATAAATACAGAGATACAGCGGAAATAACACTTCATTTCATTAATATCAAAGAACTGAAATTTGCTTACAGACAGAATGGAAATAAAACTAGCTAAGGCGCTGGTAGCTATCTCTGAGAAGAGATGTGGCGGCTACAGGCCTCTGAACTGTGTTACAATGAGGCTCGAGGGCCTATTTATCATTTAGAAACAATGGGAAATCCTAAACGGCCAAAACCCTAACCCTAGGAGATGAAGCGCCAAAACTATGGGCCTCGTTTGGGTAAATTGGTGTTTCAACTTCCCAGGGGCGTAACTTTGGCATACGATCTCCGTTTGACGCGTACCATACCTCGTTAGAAAGATCTATCCGAGGACTACAAATTTAGAACGGGCAACATCGGTCCATGGACCCATGTTGCCCTCTGTTTTCCCAAAAAACGTCGTTTAGGGCCTCAAAACGGCTCCGGAAGTTTAGGACCCGAAAAACTGCTAAAAATAGTAAACTGTGCCGAAACTGAAAAACTAAAATAGACAATGGTGGAGCCCCAAGTGGAATAAGTGGGTGACCACCAATATCCACCTGGATCATTCCTCCCCCCTTAGGAAGCAATGGTCCCCATTGCGTTAAGTTCCTCCATGAGATGAGGAAATTTCTGCTGAACTTGGTCCCTGGTGAACCACTTTCCTTGGTGCAGGAGTTGGCCGGCTTTGACAACCCGATATAGTTGGATCTTCTGCTGGCGAGTGTTCTTGATTTGCATGTCCATGATGCAATCTGTGGTGGCCTGTTCCATGCAGTCTGGATTTAATTCAGTTGGTGTGAGTTGTTCTGCAATGTCCGAGGTGTCCAGTAGAGGTGGGAAGTAAGGACGAAGGCGATCCACATTGAAGACTGGGTGCAGACCAAGGAATGGTGGAATACTGAGCTCGAATGCATTGTTCCCTACAGCCTTGGTGATGGTGTACGGACCGTATCGGAGCGGGCGAAGCTTGCGGTGGGGTCCAGTGAGGCGCTCCTTCTGCAAATGTAGCCATACTTTGTCACCCACCTGGAAGTTGTGTGGCACCCGGTGTTGATCATGGCGTTGCTTGTACTTGGCATTGGCTGTGTCCAATATATCATGAACCTGTTGGCGGATGTGTTGAATGCGCTCGATGAAGCTACTGGCTTTGTCAACTTCAGACTGGACATGAGCTGAATTGGCCTGAGCAGCTACAAATGGCATGGCTACGTCAATGGGACATAGTGGCTGGAATCCCAAGCCCACCTGAAAGGGGCTATGGCCGATTGAACTGTGGAGAGCCCGATTATAACTATGTGGTACATAAGGGAGGCTCTCGTCCCATGTGCGTGGATGCTTTGAATTGTACATGCGCAGAATGTGTACAATCATTCTGTTGACGACCTCTGTCTGGCCATTTGTTTGGGGATGGAAAGCTGTGGACTTGGTGAGCTTGGTATCCAACATCGACCAGAGGCTGGACCAAAATGTGCTGAGGAACCTGCTATCTCGATCTGATATGATAGACTGTGGGATCCCAAAGTGCACCCACACTCGTTCAAAGAAGAGTTTAGCGGTGGCTTCTGCTGTGATATTCTTCTTACAGGCCGCCATGATGGCCATCTTCGAGAATCTGTCAACGACCACGAAAACACAGTCATTTCCATTCTTAGTAGAAGGCAGGCCCGACATGTAATCCATGGAGATGGATTCCCACGGTCGACTAGGGGTAGGTAGTGGAGTATATAGGCCTTGCTTCTTGATGGTCGGTTTGGCAATGGCACAAGCGGTGCAGGATCTGATGTGCTTCTCGACATCCTTTCGAAGGTTCGGCCAATAGAAATACTTCTGTAGTATTGCTACTGTTTTCTCGACCCCGAAATGCCCAGCGACTCGACTGTAGTGTGCTTCCCATATCATCTTGGCGCGCTCGCTTGAAGGAACACAAAGGTGTCCCAGGTGACATAAAAGTGCATCTTGGAGGTGAAAATTTGGAACTTGCGTGCCCCCCAAGAGTGCCTTGTAAGTGTGGCCGAATTCTGGGTCACTCTCATAGAGAAGCGACCAATCAGAAGTCTCGTGCCCACAAGAGTTGAGCACGGTGGTGAGCGCCACGATCGGTGGTCGGCTGAGGCAGTCTGCAACATTATTGGTGCTACCCTACTTGTACTTGATGTTCAAATGAAACTGTTGCAGATATGTGGACCACTTCTGATGGCGATCATTCTGCAACTTCCCTTGTGTCTGTATGAACTGCAGGGGCCGGTGGTCTGTGTGGATGATTGTTTCCTTCCCAAAAATGTAATGCTTCCATTGTTGACAAGCTTGCACAATGGAATACATTTCTTTGTCATAGGTGGGATACTTGCGAACTGTCTCAGACAATGTCTCACTGTGATATGCCACTGGATGTCCCTGTTGAGTAAGAACTGCCCCAATAGCATAGTCGGAGGCATCTGTCTCGATCTCAAATGGCTGCTGCAAGTCTGGTAAGGTGAGCACTGGGGCAGAACAGAGGCGATTTTTCAATTCTTTGAACGCCTTCTGTTGAGGTTCCGACCAAAAGAATTTTGCTCTCTCTCCTCCTTTGGTGACTTGACTCAAGGGCCAAGTGATATGAGAGAATCCCAACACGAATCTACGGTAGAAATTAGCAAGACCCAGAAAGCTGCGAAGCTTTGTTATAGTGGTTGGGGCTGGCCAATCCCGAATGACTTGGATCTTGGCTGGATCCACATGCACCCCCCTTTCATCAATAATGTATCCCAGATATTGAACCTGGGTCATGCCAAACGTGCACTTCTCCAAATTGGCACACAACTTGTGTTGCCGCGGTGTTTGGAGGACTTGTCGGATGTGATGAAGGTGCTCTTCCCAAGTCTTGCTGAAGATCAAAATGTCATCCAAGTACACCACTACGAATGAGTTGGTGAATGGCCGCAAGATGTCGTCCATCATCCTCATGAAGGTTGCGGGAGCATTCGTCAACCCGAAAGGCATGACCAGCCATTCAAAAAGGCCTTCCTTAGCTTTGAAGGCGGTCTTCCACACATCAGAGGGTTCAATTGGTACCTGGTGATACCCAGACTTCAGGTCGATCTTACTGAAATATTTTGCACCTTGGAGTTGGTCCAGAAGGTCATCAATCCGTGGGATTGGGTACCTATTCCGGACAGTGATCTTGTTCGGCGCCCGATAGTCCATACAGAGTCTCCATGTCCCATCCTTCTTCTGTACCAACACGATCGGGCTCCCACAGGGCGATGAACTTGGTCTGATGTGACCTTTCTGCAACAGCTCCTGAATCTATCTCTTGATTTCATCATTCTCCAGAACAGAGCGCCAATAGATCGGTCCATTGGGTAGCGGCGCACCTGGGGTCAGATCAATCGGGTGCTTGACCTGACAGTGCAGAGGAACCCCTGTGGGTGAGGTGAATATGTCTTCGTGCTCCTCCACAACCTTATCCATTTGTTGTTGTTGTGCAGAGGAGCCCTGTCTGGAGGATGTGGCCACAGTCTTCTTCTTGCCCTGGGGGCGGATCATCAGGAAAACGAATTTCCTGGTTTGGGAAATGAGCTTACTGCATTGTTTTGCAGTAACCAAAGAGATAGTGGCGGGAAGTGGTACCTCTGGTATCCTGTACAACTTATTTCCCAAAGTAACAATAACAGCACGAGGTCGAGACTCATACACAGCATGACGCTTCCACAAGTATGGTTGTCCTAATAATACATCAGAAACATCAATAGGAGCAACTTCACATAGTACCTCATCCGTGAAGGGCTTGATGCTATAGGGAAGGCGACACTGCCGGCTGACGCGGAGATCTCGTCCTTGGTGAAGCCACCCGATGGTGTATGGATGTGGGTGAGCTGTGGTCGGAAAGCCCAACCGCTTCACGGCGTCTGCTGAAATGAGGTTCTTTTGGCTCCCATTATCGACAATGAACTATACCGGGGAGCCCTTTACCCACATCTGGGAGTGGAAGAGACGTTCCTCCTCCTCTGGATCTTCCGGTTCCTCCTTTTGGATCTTTGTAGTGGCAACGGTGGCGTTGGGCTCCGCATCAATAATCTGTTTCCCTTTTTCATTCGCCTTTTCAGGTTCTGATTCGGAGTCAGAGCATGCATCTGACTCAGAAGCCCTCATCTCGGCCACTAGCGATTGCTTGGCCCGACACTCACTTGTGTTGTGAGTGGAGCTCTTATGGAACTCACACCACTTTCCCGTGTCCTTCTTTGGCTTTGCGGTGCTGTTATTTTCTTGTGGCTTTGATGAGTTGTCTTTAGCCACCATGCCTTGGCTTGGTCCTTTGTTCTGCGGTTTGGAAGCACCTTTCCCTTGCTTTTGATTCGCAGATCCAAAGTCTCGCTTCTTCTGCTTGAATTTCTGCTCAATCTTGGCGGCATACCGGTATGCCGTACCAAGCGAGGAGATGTCAAGGAACTCCATTTCCTCCTGAATGTATTTGTGCAGACAGCTGCGATACTTTAGCACCAGATGTTTCTCTGAATCTTTGATACCCAACTTTGTGCGCGGGGTATGGAACAGATTCGTCAGCTCATGCACATCTTGATCCCTTTGTTGTCGCAGCGTGGTCCATTGTATGTACTTGTCCTCATAGCTCCCCACAGGATAGTACTGTTCCTTGACGGCGTCTCGGAAAGAATTCCAAGTTGGTACGGCCGAGAACAGAGAGGGTCCTGTCTGGTCCTTGTTCTCACAGTAGGTTTCCCACCGGTCCTTAACATGGGGGGTAGCTTTGAGGAGTGCAAAAATAATCTTCTCCCGGTCTGAAAAGTCATGAACCGAGAAATATCCTTCTAACAGATTCAACCATCTATCTACGACATCTGCGTCTATTTGACCCTCAAATATGGGAATGTCAAAATTTACTTGTACCTTAAAAGGAGTCGCGCCTCCAAAGTGGCTGCTGGATGCAGATGCGCCGCCGGTGGGTAGTCGTTGAAGGATCTGAGCAAAGTTATCCATCATCGCGTTCCTTTGTTTTTCGAGGGCCTCCTCGAGCAATATTTTGATAGGATCTCCTGCTCCCTCATCTTTCTTTTCGTCCCCCATGGGCGTCCATCGAGGTTTGCGAGGCTGATCTTGCAAAGGTTCCACTAGATCAAGCCCTAGCTCCTTATACCCCGACCTCGTTGGGGACATGCAAAGAAGGATCAAGAAAAAGCAGACTGCTCTGATACCACTGATCCGGATTTATGCAGGAACGCAACAGAATAAACATATAACCATAAATATAGAGATGCAGCGGAAATAACACTTCATTTCATTAATATCAAAGAACTGAAATTTGCTTACAGACATAATGGAAATAAAACTAGCTAGAGCACTGGTAGCTATCTCTGAGAAGAGATGTGGCGGCTACAGGCCTCTGAACTGAGTTACAATGAGGCTCGAGGGCCTATTTATCATTTAGAAACAATGGGAAATCCTAAACAGCCAAAACCCTAACCCTAGGAGATGAAGCGCCAAAACTATGGGCCCAGTTTGGGTAAATTGGTGTTTCAACTTCCCAGGGGCGTAACTTTGGCATACGATCTCCGTTTGACGCGTACCATACCTCGTTAGAAATATCTATCAGAGGACTACAAATTTGGAACGGGCAACATCAGTCCATGGACCCATGTTGCCCTCCGTTTTCCCAAAAAACGTCGTTTAGGGCCTCAAAACGGCTCCGGAAGTTTAGGACCCGAAAAACTGCTAAAAATAGTAAACTGTGCCGAAACTGAAAAACTGAAATAGACAATGGTGGAGCCCCGAGTGGAATAGGCGGGTGACCACCAATATCCACCTGGATCAATCATACTCCTTCTGCATTGCTTCTTTCCATTCATCATGAGAAGCGGCTTCTTTGAAGGAAGTTGGTTCATGATCTGTAGACAAACTCAATTCACAGTTATAAGCAATATCCATATCAACAGGAGAATCAGAATTATCTACGTCACCTTCGTTTTGTTTAGTGGAACTTCTTGTTCCTGTTTTTCCAACCTCATCGAGATGAACATTCTCCAGTGTCTTTGTCAGCCATTTGGGAGGACCTTTCTGAGATGGTCCAGACTGCTCATTTGACTGAGTTGGGATTGATTCAAGATTCAATCTCCCAATTCTATCAATCACATCATTTAATGTGTCATCCGTGGTTGTTTCTTCATGTGGGGGAGAGTGTGGTTCAGGAAATGATTCCACGGTTTGATTCAATATCGGAATCCCCCCTTCAAGGTGTGGAATCACATTATCAAATTCTTGGAAAGACTTTGCATGTGTGAATCTGTCCAGGCGATCAAGTTGCCGCTCAACAACCTTGTCACTCTTGGAAGATTCAAGAAATATGACATCTCTTGCTATCACAAACTTCTTATTTGCTTCATCATAGAGACGGTATCCTTTGGAGGTATTGGAGTACCCCAAGAAGATACATTTTCTGCTTCTAGCACCAAGTTTGTTCCTTTGACCCTTGGGTATCAGGGCATAACAGGTGGACCCAAAGACCCTGAAATGCTTTACCGAAGGAATGTGGCCATGCCACATTTCAAAAGGAGTTTTGTTTCTAATTGAACTTGAAGGACACCTATTCTTTATGTAAACAACACATAGAACTGCATCGGCCCAAAACATCAATTTTACATTCTTGAAAAATAACATGGAGCGAACCATATTTAAAATAGTTCTGTTCATTCTTTCAGCTACACCATTCTGTTGGGGATTATATGGCACGGTTGTTTGATGTTTGATTCCATGTTGACGAAGATAATTTTCAAATTCGTTTGAAGTGTATTCTTTTCCATTATCAGTACGTAGAGAGCCAATATGTGTTTGTGCATCATTTTCAATCCATGCATGAAAATTCTTGAAAGTTTGAAAAGCATTAGACTTATTCTTCAGTAAGTAAATCCAACACATTCTGGTGTAGTCATAAATAAATGTCATCATGTATTTGTTTCCATTTGCAGAAGCAATAGGCATAGGGCCACATAAATCTGAATGAACAAGTTCAAGTTTTCTATGTGCTCTGGAGTGTGAATCATGAAATGGTTGTTTTCTATGCTTTCCTAGAATACAAGCATCACATTCCTTAGGTTTTCTAGGAATTGTAGGCAGTCCATTAACACCATTTTTCTTCAATAAACGAAGGCTGTCATAGTTTAAGTGTCCAAATCTAGCATGCCATAAAAGACTTGATGGGAATGTACCTTCATCGTGATGTGAACTGAATGCAAAGTTTTGAGCATGAGCAGATGAACCTTTCAGCTTCAAGAGTCTCCCTTCTTCTATCCCCTCCATGACAAGTGAGTGATGTGATGCTTTTCTGACCTCTGCGTTGCCATCAAACAAGTGAATTGAGTGTCCTTGCTGCCGGATTTCGACCAGGGACAACAAGTTTCTCTTCAAATCTGGGAGGTATAGAACCTCATGTAGGATATGATCTGGAAGACCAGGTAGTTTAAGCCTGACTGTGCCAAGCCTTGATGGCTTGAGTTTGGATTTATCTGCGAAATATACTGCTCCATCAACTTTGTCAGTGAATTCTTCAAAAAAATCTTTTGTAAATGTCATGTGACATGTTGTTCCTGAATCTAGCAACCAATCATCTCTCCAGGAAGTAAATGAAACATCAAATAGGTTTTCAGTTACTCCATTGCTACAATGTGCTAGAAAAGAATGAGCGGATTCAGCTGGTTTACCTTTGTCTTTGTCATTAGTTTTACCTCTGTCTTGATTTGTTTGCTGCTGAGCTTTAGATTGTCTGTCCCCCTTTTCTCTGAAGTTTCTTCTTCGTCTTCTGCCTTCTCTTCCTCTGGATGGACCTGAAGCATGTCTCTTTTCTCTCTGTGCCAAGTAGGCAGTCTCTTTAGAAGATGAAGGGACTGTCATCTTCTTTTGAAGGAGGAGAGAGAAAAAAAAAAACTTTGCTAGAAAAAAAATCTTCTGAAGAGGAAAAATTTCTGCTATAAAAACTTTCAACTCTTGAAATCTGCTCAATTAAAGGGGCAAAAACTCTTGCTGGAAAAATACTCTGAGTTTTAAAAAACACTTTGCTAAAAAACTGAATTTAAAAGGACAGAAACACTTTGCTAGAAACTGAATTCTGCACCAAAAAAAAATATATGTATTTTTTTTGTTTGGGAAAAAAAAAAATTATATGATTGGAGAGGGGGCGGTATGATATGAAGGAGATGGAGTAATGTGGTGGGGGTTATAGTACAAAGTATTATATATGCAATGAACAGCGTTAAATATACCATGGACAGCGTATTACATATGCAATGAACAACGTTTAAATATCAATGGACTGCTGTATTAATATATACAATGGACAGTATATATAACGTGGAGCGGTATGGTATATATGAGAGCGGTATTTAAAAATTTGAAAGGGCGGTATTACAAACGAAGCGGTATTACAAATGGAGCGGAGCGTATATGTGTTATATATGGAATAGACAGCGTTTAAAATGGTGGTAATGAATAAAGGGCGTAATGAATAAAGGTTGACCGAGCGGTATTATAAACGCAGGTGGAGGCGTATTATATATAGAACGCATCGAATATATAACATTATGGTGGGAGGACAGCGTATAGGAGATAAACGCAGGTGGACAGAGCGAGTAGACAGCGTTATTGTAATATAAAATGGAGTGATAGCGCATGTGATATAACATTGTATGGACAGCATTGTATATAAACTTTGACAGCGCTGTATATAAACTTTGACAGCAGTGGTATAAAAGTTTGATAGCTCTGTATGGACAGCGTTGTATATAAATGGAGCCCAAAGCATCCAGAGTCGAGGGCGGCAGTATGCAGCTGACTGTGTTTTATATACAATGACAGGAGGGCGCTGGAGATGTATGCAAAGTGGGAGGGCCTGGCGTTAATAAGAAGCTGTCTCTTCAGGTATGAGGGACGAGCAGAAGGGAGGGCGGAGTAGGTAATGGATAAATGAGGGGCGTTGGGTAGGTGAGGGAATGTAGGGAGAGAGCTGAGGGAATGGAGTGAGTCGATGGAGAATGGAGGAGGCCAAAAGGCCGTTACAAAAAAAATTTGGAATGGAATCTTGCAGAATGACAAAGGAGCCTGCAATTTGTAGAATGATAGAGGAGCCTGCAGTCTTCAGGAGCTGGAGCTGCAAATGTCAGGGCTATACAGAGAAAAAAATGCAGAATAACAGTCTAGCAATTAAGAGCAGCAAAAAACTATTAATAAAAAAATTGACTGAGCAAAGGAGAGGGAGTTACACCACAGGCAGAAATGCCAATAGTGGAGCTGGCTCTGATACCATGTCAAACCAGGAGGTAACTCCTCAAATCTGAATGTGTATTAGCTGAAGAATGTACATGCTTTTATAGATGGGAGGTGAGGCTATTGGGATTCATCTCCCAATGACTCTTGGTCTTCCTTATTTCCTAATATTAAATAATATACAATATTACATGTGCACACCCATCCCATAGGATTAGGTGTCAAC
>JAXQQM020061257.1:0-46614 GCA_034641835.2 Pinus albicaulis
CATCATGGGCTAGAATCTGTGTTTCTTGCTTCTAAATTTCTTTTCATGGATTGTTTGTGGAACAGTAGATGTTCTTTCTAACTTAGAATTTTCAGCAAATGTTTTTGAAGTAACAGACTTTGGGTCTACTGTTTTAGGATCAACAGAAGATTTTTTGGGATCTAAATTTGTTGTTTTTACAAAATTAGAAGCTTTAGCAGTAGTAGATTTCTGTGAATATTTTGCATCTTGAGCAACTTCATCAGTAATATCAACAATTTTAGGGTCTGATGCCTTCTTAGGACTAGAAATGTTTTGGGAATAATTTGAGTTTTGTTTATTTTCCCTTGGGAGAATTTGCAGAACTTTTGTTTTAGGGGCTTCTACTGTTTTCTGAATCTGATTTTGGAAATTTTTTTTAGTAGAAGACTCATTGTTTTTCTTGTTTCTAAGGTTATACTGCATGTGTATTTCATTTATTGCATAGTCATAACCTTGCTTATAATCAAAGGATTCATAAGAATCTAATTTATGATGATGAAGTTCAAACAATTCTTGATCTTCCTGAGTAAGGAAAATAGTATTTTTGTCATCAATTCCCATTAGATTAATAATATACTCCTCATAATCATTATTATTCTGATAAATTTTAGCATAGTTCTCTTGGAATGGTGGCCTAATTGTTTGGTCTGGGGATGTTTCTTTTGATTTTCCAGAATTTAATTTTTTTCTAAAATTGGGATTTCTAATCTATTGTTGGTTATCCTACTGAGGTCTTCTCTCTATATTGTCTATTATATCAATCACTCTTTCTAATGTTTTAGCTATAACATCCATTTTTGTATCTGAATTATAATTTTCTTCTTTAATGGTCACTCTTCTTTCATTTCTAAGTCTAGCTTTTCTGGCTAGAATGTTCACTTCTACACTAATTGCATCAGTTTGCATTTTTTCTAAGGTGTTTGCCTCTCTTTCCCTTAATTTGTAAGCCATGTTTGTGTCAAATCCATTAGGGAATTTAAGTAGAACTGAATAAGGAGTAGGTTTAAGATTTGTAGAGATAGAATTATAGACACTATTATATTTGGTGCAGTAATATTGGGCTGACTCATTTGGAGCTCTTTTCAAAGAATCAAATTCAGAAAAAATTTGGAGGGGGTTCTTTTTCTTTTCACATTTATTTAAAAACAAAGTAAAAAAGATAGCTAAATGTTGTCCTACCGCCATAGGATATGAACCAATAAACCACTTCTTAATTGCTCTAATAAAGTTTGAGAAAACAACCTGTTGAACATCTTAATCATCGGTTCATAAATTTCAAAGAAGTTTGTCATCTTAGTAATATGTTGCTGAGCATAATATTGAGTAGTGCCATCAAACAATGGTATTTTGTTTTGATAGTATTGTGGCATATCATGAAGTTTTTGTGGTAGGACAAGGGGAGCATATCTAGTAGCCATAGCTTGAAGCTTAGCTTGAATAGGAGGTAAGGTTGAACTGCCTGAAGTTGTGCTAGAAATCATAATGGATGAACTATAGATTGTATTTGAAGTACTAGAAATGAGGATGATGTTTTTAAGAAATCAACGGGTGAACTAATGGATATAGTGGATGAAGTGATTGGTGGAAATAATACTCTGGGTTGTAGAGATAGTTTAGAGATAAATGGATCTGTAGATGAGTTGGTAGTAGAATTTATGAATTATGTGACAACATAAAGAGATGAATATCTAGCTGGAATTATATTGGTATGTAATTGGGAAGCTAAAGGTCTCTTTGCATAAGTCAATCAATGAGCTAATTCAATAGCTTCATCAATATCTTTTAGAATAGTAACATTAATTTCCTCAACTTTGGTCTGATATTCAGCTTTCTTAGATCTAGAAGTTAGTGCAATAGATTTCTGTTTTGCATTCAAAAATGAAATAAAAGCGGGGTCTAACACAGTAGTTTTTAAATCATTTTCAGATTTACTTTTAAATAATGAATGCTCAAATTTCAGATCAAAATCAATGTCTTGCAGACTTTCTAATTCACTGGGTAATGAATTGACTCTTATCAATGTGATTCCAGCTTCTAAATTTTTTGTTTGTTTTTTCTTTTTACCAATTTGGTCTGGGTCATCTACTATGACATCAGGCTTAGGATCTGGGTTAGACTTCGTATAATAGACTTTCCTAGAATCCAGAATTACAATTTTTCAATACCCACAACCTATAAAAGCAATCTTAAAGTAAAAGGATGATTTAAATGATTCCTTTAAGACTAATTTTATGACTGAGGACTAGTTATTTTCCTCGGTATGGTCTCCAGTAATTTTATCACTCCAGTAAATTCTTAAGTTGTGGGATTTTGGTTTTTATTCAAAGAATACTAGAGGTAACCATAAACCTACTTCAAACTAGGATCTAGCCTTCCTAGGGTTCAGAGAGGGCCCTCTCTTTCAAGTTTAACTTTGTTTTTGATTTGAATATTAGGCTATTTATTAAAGTGCAATTTGGTTTGGTTTTGTTGTATTTGGTGGGAAAATATCACTTGGAGGGTAGATAGAGGGAAATCTACTTGTCCATTGGGATATGGAGTCTATGTCAAGCTAACAGAACTGGGATCAAGGCCTAAAAGGTCAAATATCTGCAGGGCAAGGTAGATAACCCTTGGAGATCTAGGGAAAAATGGTTTTTGAGATGGTATGATCGGGATAAAGGGCACTTAAGGATCATTTGATCTAGAAAATGGAAGTAGAAGATAGAGGTCAAATGGGAGAGGAAGAAATTAAGAATTTGTTACACCAGAAATCAGAAGAAAACAAACAGATGATAACTAGTTAAAAACAGGGTGCTATTAACATGTCCTGTAGTAAAACATTCAGATTTAGAATTAAAACACAAATGTATGTATGAAACAAAAAGAAGATAACAATGAAAAGTTTAAAATTTAATTCACTCCAGATAGCTTATCACAGGGATCCTGAATTATGATGCCAAAAAGTTGATCCATTCTGCTACTCAAATTCGAAATCCAAAGCCTTCAAGTCAACAAAATATCTATAGTAATCTCCAGCATATTTATTCCACACCAAAAATACTTCAAAGGGTGAAGTATTTATATAAATTTCTTACAAAATATCCTACATGACTTCTAGGAATTAACTTAAGAAAATTAAATATCTTACAACAATAACAGTGACAGCATGCTCAACAAATTAGCAAGCTGTCCTATTTTATTCAAAATAAATAAAAATTGTTTCAAGATAAGAAGTAGCTTCCTGCTTATGTGTCTTCTCTGTTGGCCTTTTAGATATTTTTAAAAATCTAGTTGCCTTCACTGGTACTCTTTCTCAATGATACTCTTTCACTTCTGATACTCTTTACCTTCAGTAAAACTGGCTTCTTGTTGTAAAACTATGTTTTGACTGTGAAATCAACAAACAAAATTTTTCTTCTTCATGTGTTTGCCTTTCTTTCTTCATAGAAAATCAGTCAATGCTTGCCACTCCTCATTTTTAGGAATTATAATATTCTTGAGTTTCCTAAAATTCTCATCAGCCTTAGTGTACCTAGAAAATGTGGGCTTGATGACAAATAAATGCTTGATCTCATACTGCGAATAAAACAAATCTTCAAAACTTTTCAACGGTACTTTTCCTGTGGAAATAGCTTGACCTGTTGGCTTCTTCACCTGCTCCTTGGCATGTTCTCTTATCTTATTTTCATAATAATTCTGAGGCATTAACTTATCATTGATAACCATGATATCAGGAAGTCCCTTTTGCCTTAAATTGGTGAATTTAACCATAAATCTAGTGATAGCCGTATTCATTCCTTCACATTTCTCTTCAAGCTTCCTCATTAAAAAAAATTTGGTGGTGACTTTCCTAATTTCTAGGATTGTTGTTGTCCTATCATTTAATTTTATCTCTTCAAGTTCCTATCTATTCTTGTTGTTGAGGAAACTTATTAATCTTAGAGCTTGTTCTGGTTTATCTGTTAAATCAGCTTGTGTCTTTTGGATCTCTGCTTGGGCTTCCAATAGTAACTCTCTCTGCTCAAAAATAACTTGAATTGAAGGCCAAACATCATGGATGGCTTCAATTACATTATTCCATAGGTAATTTTTAATATATGATATCTGATCCTTGAGAGTTAATTATTTCTGGAGCTTCTTTACCTCTTCACTCAATCTGTGGGCATTTTTCTCATGTATTTTAGCATCTAACTGAGCTGATTTGTTTGTCTTCTCAAGATTTTCAAATATCATTGTCAATATGTTGATTTCATTGGTATTTAATGAAATCTCTTCCATTACTTTTACTAGTTGACTGCTTTCATCTGTAGGTGGCAACACTGTTGTAGAGGATTCAATTACTGAAGTTGTTGAAGAAGTCATTGGCACTGCACTGGCCAGTGGCTCTTTGGGTGCCAACTTTTCTCCTAAAGTAGAAGGCAATGTTGTGGTGATGACTGGGATAACAGTGGGAATCACTGGTTCTTTAAAATTATCCTTTTCTTTGGACAACTTGGTCCATTTGTACTTCCATTTCCTTAATTTGAGCTGTTAGTTGAAGTATCAAACTCATCATTTCATCTTTATCCTTTTGATCCTATAAAACTTCCTTTCTCTGAGGATGCTCACCTTGAGGAAGCTTGAGTTGTTTCCTCAAGGCAACTATGTCCTCATTTTTATTTTTAATTGATGCTTCTGCTACTTTGATGTTTGTAGGATCATATCCTACCTGTAATACTAAATCTTCTAAGGCCTTTATCCTTAGATCCTTTGCATATAATGAAGCTTTATCCATCTTCATTTAATCCTACATATTATAGATGGTATTTTTAAGCCTATGAGCACTCATAGCTTTTGTTGTGACTGTGGAATAGAGCATATCTAAGGTCTTCCTGTGAAACTCAATCTTATCCAATTCATGGATTTTATCTGTGGCTACTTCCATATCAACTTTTTTATAGTTAGCTACTGTCTTTGGCACTGGTATTGTGGGCTGTAAAACTGACATAATCAATTTTTTAGTTGAATAATCAAATGCTGATAGGAATTTGTTTTGATTACCTGGCTTTTGCTTCAAAAACTAAGAATATATTTAAATTTTGACTTTGTCATTCTTCAATTTTATTTGTTTGTATTTTTCCTTAATATCTAAATCCTTCTCCTCAACGGAACATGAGGAAGAAGCCTCCATACTTTTTTGCCTTTCCATCATCTGTGTCTCTTCATTATTCAGTTGTTCTTGATTCTGATTTGGCTCATTGATGATTACAGTGGCTACATTAGTCTTTGGTTGTTCAGTGTTGGTATTCAAGGTCTGTGTTTCTTCAACATCTATTGTTACTTTACCTTTAGCTGATGTATCCAGTTGTGGCCTCTTGTTGTAAATGATTTTAAACTTTGTTTCTATTGTAGTCTCTTCAGTATAATCTCCTTCTTCTCTGATTCTTTTAGTGGATGTCTTTGGCTGTTTGGCAATTTCTAAAGTGTGACTAGTATTATTTTGGTTAACTGCCTCTGTTAAAGTGTTTTCAACCCACTCAATTTGATTAGTAAATTTCTATATTTCTAGCTTTAACTCATGGATAAAGGGTGTTAATTTACATTTTACCCTTAGTTTACTTAGGATCCCTTGTGGATCATAATTCCATGGGAAGCTTTCTTCTAATTTATATTCCAGTAGTTGACTTGCTGCTTCCTTTTCTGCATCTCTTTGATTACATATGAAAGGCCCAATTTGATTTTTGATTTTAAGTTGGGTCTTTTTATTGGCTGCCATGAAATTAATTGAATCTGAATTTAGGATCTGCCTAATGTATTCTAAGGCAAAGATCCTCATTGATGGATGCTTTGGTAACTTGTAAGGAA
This sequence comes from Pinus albicaulis, assembly GCA_034641835.2. NCBI lineage: Eukaryota > Viridiplantae > Streptophyta > Pinopsida > Pinales > Pinaceae > Pinus > Pinus albicaulis. Next base: position 5,848 of record JAXQQM020061257.1, read on the forward strand.
ACAAGTTAGAACCAAAAACTCTGATTTCAATGAATTTCTCATATAAATACCAATCACCTAATTTTCTTTGCTCTGATAGCTGCAAAATTCTCTTCATTTCATCACTTTTTCTAGGCTGCTCTGTTTTTGTCAAGATGGTGGTCAATGGATGTACAAACAACTCTGCAAACTCTGAATAACTGAATTTTGTGCCTTCTTTATTGAGTATGGATGTCCAAAAGACAACTGATAGAGGTTTTCCTTCTATATCCAACTTCTGAAGTGAAATTGAAAAACTCTATGATTGGAAGAATAGAAACAAGTGCAAAATATAGGAGGTATATCTAAATACTCCTTCCAGCTGCAAATTAGTCAATTGATAGTGAATTCTATCAGCTATAAAACCAACATAGTCAAATACAACTGAAGGTGTCTGTCCTGGAGAAAAGGTGGACAAAAATCCTAGGATAGACTCATCAGTATGCTCATTAGTGAAATACCCAAGTATGAAGGAAAGCATGGAGATTACATGCCTTGAACCTTCAGGAAATTTGGTAGTTGAATATAGAGGATTTAATTTTGGAATTTCAACATGCAGAGGCATGAAGGTCTGGAAAATCATGAACCTTTTAGGAAATTCTAAGTTAATGTATAACTTAGTGAGGGCTTCAATAGACAATGGGAATTCTTGGGGGTCTGGTTGAAGCTGCAACATTTGGTTTATTGACTCTGCAGTAATGGTAAATAGGACCTCTTTGTTGGCATTCACTATAGCTCTTTGTTCAGGAATGCAGTACTGGTGACATAGTCCGATAATTTCTTGACAAGGGTGAGTCAAGGGGACTACATATTTGGGCAAATTGGATTCCCAAATATGAACATCTTCTTGATCATCTAGGCATTTTTCAAAACACCAGTTGTGGATATCTAATAGATTGAACTCAACTATAGGATCAACTATTTTGTTCTCAATATCAGCTAAGGGAATATGATCAATATCAACAGCTGGGGGTTGTAATGGGTTGACTACAATTTCAGTATTTAGAGTCATGGAAGGAGTAGCTTTAGGAGTCTTAGGACCTTCAGATTTGTTTCCACTCTGTTTTTTAGGCATTTTGTTTGGATTCTGCAAGTTTAAACTGTTTGTAGAGGAAATTTTACTATAACAGAGGCTCGATTAGGTAGATTCAGCAAAATAGAATGTATCTTTGGATTTTATGCTCAATTAGGTCTCTCAAATAAAGTTCTGAAGCTAAAAAACTGGTCTAAAACAGAAAACAAGGGTTTTCTGAGTCTTTTGACTGAAAAATGGGCTAAAACTCTGTTTAAAAAAGGATTTTCAGAAGATATAGGGCACATGCAAATGATTTTTGTCTTTTTACAGCTTGAAATTGATTAATAACTGTGAATAATTGATAAATTTCCTACAAAATGGTTCACAAGGGACAACTGGGGTTCCTGGGGAAATTTTGCCAGTGTTTTGCCTATTTCTGGGACTTTTGGGCAATTGAATTTAATAAGTTTCTTGATTTAAAAATGCTTTTTCTTTCTTTTAAAGGTCTTTTGATTTTAGTTGCAGGCTTTGAATCTCAGAGGAATAACTGTTTTGACACAGGTATCGGTTTTAACAGGGTTTTCTTCAGTCTTCTGGTCGAATTGATTACTTTAGTGGTTGGACTGGAGTGATATATCTCTGCAGCAGTATTTACAGGTGAATTTAGAAGTTTTGGGCGTTAAAATGGCTAAAAAGTGTTTTTTGCAGCTTTACACAGTCGAGAGGGCAAAACAATGGTTTTAAACGTGACAGATAGGTAAAAGAATGAAAAACGCATATACAAAGGTTTAATAAACATTTGATTGAACTAACCATTTAACATTAAATGCAGGTCGCATCAAGCGGGAAACAGTTTTGAATTTACACAGTCTTTGAAAACCGGTGGTTTATTGCGTGGATTTTGAGTGGTAAGTGGTTTTAAACCAAACTCGCGTGATCGAATTAGAAGGGGCCATGTGGAGGGGAGTGGTCAACGTAATTCTGGCCATTTCACGTGGCTTTTGCCTTTGACGGTCGTGCATATTGTTTACACGATATCCATCGTCAACCGTCGGATCTGTGAAGTATATGCGAACGGTCAGGATTGTTTCAAGAGTTGCACAGAGCGGAAAGGTGGGACCGGGGTGGATTAAGTGCAACGAAAGGGTTTAACTTCATGAAATAAGTGTTTTAAAGCAGGTTTAAACCATAGTTTCATATATCGGCAGGGATACGTTTAAAACAAATGTTTTGATCACGATATACAAAGGTGCAGGCTTTATATATAAGTGGCTATGGTTTAATATGTGGCAGGGGCTTATGATGGGTTTTAGACTTTTATAATATGGCCAAGGGGTAATTAATATAAAACACATATGATATGCTTTAAGGATGGTATATGCGGGTTTATTGTTTTTATTTAAAACATTTGTTAAATGTTTTAAATAAACATAAGCAAGTGAGTTTATATATTGTATTTATATAGTTTTCAACTTTTTTCAATAGCTTAAAAACTATAGGGCATGATATTTGAATAACGATAATCTTTTAGACCAAAGGGATTTATATTTTGGGTTTTTCATTTATGCACATGGGATAATATACTTTGGTCAAAAGTTTATAATAGTGGGTTTTTTGGGGTTTATTGAATATAAGGGAATTAATAACTAGGATAGGGTATTTCTCAGGGATTTAATAAAATATGTTAAAATTTATTATGAGAGGGGAGTGAAATGTAAAACAAAATACACATTATCTCCTAGTATAACATAATAATCAAGCATTTTCTCATCGTTATATTTCCTTCAATAATACTTAGGATAAATGTGATTTTGTGGGTTTTTATGAATGCTTATGAAGGGATGAAGTTAATTACTCTAGGGTTACAATTTTACTAAGTAAGAGTGTGTTTTGACTTAGGAAAAAGGGGTTTTAATACATGAATGAAGGGTAAATGATGATAAATGAGGATTTAGCATAAGAACTCAATATTTTTAACTAACCAATCAGAGAGCCTTAGGTCCGATCCCAACAAAAGTCAGAGAAATTCTCTAAGCCTATTTGACTAATAGCTTAGAATACTTAATGCTCATGGGGTGGGGAAATTAGTGATTTTTCCCGATGATGTATTATTTACATGATTTCTCCACTGCTTTCTACCTACCCAACTTTATTTCTAACATTTTCTCTTCATTTTGCAGGTGTATTTAGGCTTGCTACCTTAAAAAAAATTCTTTCAAAGCATAAAACTATCTAAATCTACCTTATTTCATTCGAGGGCTCAGATTAAAATGTTGAGCTCCTCATTATTCTCTTCCTATCTACTGATTTGTCAAGTTTAAATTGTTTGACAAATCTTTATTCTCTATCTAAAACATGAAATTGAAAGCGTGAAAAGTTAAGATTGAACTGTTTAACTGATCATGGATTATGACATTTATTGACACTCTGCACATAATCATTATTCTTGCAATAAAGTAAAAGTAGTGGCATTTGGATTTGCTCACTTTCAGGTTTTATTTCTCTTTTTCTTTTGGGGTTTATATTTTTCTAGGTCCTTTGATCTTTCTTTTAGGACTTTTTGCCCTTTTTTTGATTTTTTATTATTTTTCATTTTTTCAAAATATGGGAAAACAACTTGCAGAAAGCAAGGTATGTACATATTTACAAGACTTATCAAAGTCAATTCAAAATTTTATGAACCCTATTATTATAGGACCCTAACACCTATAATATCATCTTCCCTTCCTGATCCATGTCATAGGATGATGGTATTCATGTAATTTTCTTTTTTGTACCAATTTGTTCTTATTATTATGTTTTTTTGGAATAATTAAAAAAACTGTCTTGGTTGTTACACATGTAACAACTGACTGCCGTGAATGTTGTTCTTTGTAATTTATTCCATAAAAGGCAATAACCATGACGGCTAAACACAACAACACGAGCGCTGCAAGACAGACACTGTCAACTCAAGTCTTCCTCCACGTCACCTCAAGTATGTCATTAAAAAGGTAAGTGATTGCCATTGATGATTCAATGATTAATTGGCAAAGTAATGACGCTCCTGTGATGGCCGTGGGCAGCCGTCACAATTAAAGTGGGGGAGGGGATATGACTTGAAATAATTGTAAAAAGGTTCTAATCATAAATATCTATTAAATTCGCATTCACCTAATCAACAACAGAATTTCTAAATGATGACCGAATCCGATTGGAAAAGTGCATGTCTATGAAATCCCATCACTTTCCATAATAAGCCATTTATGAATATTAGTGTAGGGTACGATTTGGTAAATCCGTGAAATCCGTCACCTTTCATCAACCTCCTTCTAAAACCTTTTATTCTCATTGTAAACTCATTGATTGGGATAAGGGAGAGGTGTTGAGCAGCAGCAAGTTCAGAGACACAGTGATGTTAAAGTAGGACTGAACAGTAAAGAAGTGAACTCAAAAACTCATTGATATTGCAGTGTTTCCGAACATTAAGAAGAAAATTTAGAAACAAATAGTAGAAATCGGTGGAGCAGCGGTCAGGCATGAGTTAGACTCTATGGATGCTCTATAAGGCTTACCATATATTTAGAGATATTGGATGGGTTGAGTTTTCTGGAAGCTTGAAGGCTCAGACAAGGCAGTGGCAATTGAATTTGCTCAGAACTTGAACAATAAGCAAACCCGAGTAATAGGCATGCAAGTGGAGGTGACTAAAGAGGTAATTGCTTGGGTAAATTCATTACCAGTAGAAGGGAGGAGGTGTTTTAATATAAAAAAACAATGACCCCTCCTTGAAAGAGGATTTCCTAGCAGGGGAAGAGAAACTGGAGAAGAAAGGAAGAGGAATTGACAGATTGTCACTTCCTCATCCCTGGGAAGACGTTTCCTCGGGCTTGATAAAATATATCGCTTGCGAAGGGAGATCCACGATATTGTTCAACTATCACTTTCCTCTACTTAACCACCTTCGGTACCAGCAAAGAATCAATCTTCCATTCTATTTTCTTGGAAATATCAAGCACATGGCAGCAGCAGTAAAAATAACAGCACACCTGAAGGCATGTGTAACTAATCACAGTCTCGTTAAGATAATTGTGTTGGATGCCCTAGGCTAGCAAGGAAAAAAATGGGAATAATTGAAGAGGAAAAGACCAAGGACAAGCCCAGGGAAACAGGCCACGGCTTCAGGAGGAAACCCAGACTCGACCTGTTGGAGTTAGAATTGGCAAGAAGCCTATTGATGAACCAATTAGGGATAGAAGACCAAAATAAAGAGTGAAGGTCAGCATACCTACAGAATCCTTTCCTATGGCTAAGAAGCAGACAAAAGAAGAATTTTTAGAAGAAGAAAGGAAACCTTCCTGATCAGGTAAGGACGAAACTAATGCCTTGTGTTTAGAAATTGAAAAATTAAGAAAGGAAAACGAGGAATTGAAGCAGAAATTATCTAAGGGCAGGGAAATTTCGGTGTCATTATGCATGACATGTTTTAAAAAATTAACCACAGCATGATATAATGCACGTAGAGAAAATATCAACCCAATGGAAGTAGAGACAAAACAACAGGAGGTTGTTACATAAGAACCTGTTGATGATACTACTGCTACACAAGAACCAGCAGTTAAAGCATAGCCTCCTATAATAATAAACCTAGAAGCCAACCCACAAGAAAATGTGGAGGCCACTCCTATTGTATAATAAATATAAATAGACACAAAGGCAACTCTAGGTAAAAACAAAGGGGTTGACACACAAGAACCCACCGAAGAGGTTGTTGTTACACAAGAACCAACAGCAGAGGTGGAGCAACCCCATGAAGTAGAGGATGGTACACCTATTTTTGATGAAGGTATTGAATCTAGGAGAATGCCAAGTTCCATCACGGGATGGAACTCTAAGAAACTCCTATTAATTTCCAAGTTACAAAAATGGAAGCAAGAAGCAATCTCCCTTCAGGATAGGATGATTTCACTAAAGGAACATCAGAGAGAAATAGACACCTTACATGAGAAATGGATGGAAGCAGAGTTGAAGAAAAGGTGGAAGGATTAAAAGAAGAAAGAAGCTCTGAAGAAACAAGAAGAAAAGTTGTTGTTGTTACAGGAGCATATTCGAGTCCTCACCATAGATAAGTAGAGACTTCATGATCTCGCCCTCAACTTGCTGGGTTTTAGGCGGCCTTCTCCATCCTATGGAGTAGAGAGAGAGACCTTTCAACAAGGCAACTCGGAGGTAAAAACGTCCTTGCATCGGGTCTTAGAACTCCCTAGTTCTAAGGGCCCCTTGGCAAGTGTGTAAACATTCTACCTTTTATTTCCTACTAGCACACAATAATAAAGGACATAGATGCCATCGTTGGTATTATTGTGTTGTTTGACTCTATACGAGCTTTGTGTTATTTGTTTAGTTTAGCTTTTATTTTCTCTCTACATATGCATGCTATTTCATTATCTAGTATGTGTTATTTTATGGCATGTTCACTAACCTGTTAACTCTCTTGTTTATCTGCCTATGACCAACAACTTAAGAGGAAAAAACCACTCCTCTTAAGCAAGTGTGGATTGGTACACTCATGCACCAAATCCACCAACACACTTGGGATCACTTTTTTTTTATAGGGAAGTCCAACTTGCACCTATAACTCCAATTTCACAACCACACCCTTAGTCTAAAAAAAGAAGAACAAAGAGAAAGGCCAAAAAATAAAATATCCATAAGAAGGCCAAGGGCAAGAAAGAAAAGGTTTCTGCAGTCAAGGTTGAGAGAAAGTTGGAAAAAGGAGAGAGTTCCTCAGTAAGTAAACCCAAATCTATGAAAATGGTGCCCCCTTTTCCTCCTTTTCCTAATGTCTACACTAGAGCCCGAAGAGGAAGGTCTACAACTACAGATAAATCAAAAGCGCATGTGCTACTAGAAATTCCGGAAGCACATATTTAGCAGAAGATGCAAAAAGAGTATCAGCCTACAAAATCAGATGAAGAACTCCTCAAGGATATTGGATATGAGATCAACAGTAAGAAGAAGAAAGAAGAAGCCAAACCTGTTGCTGGTACCAAAAAGAGGCATACTAGAGACAACAACAAGTTTAGGCTTAAGTCCAAGGTTCTACATAATCCAAGCCTAATGATAGAGGTCATTGATATTAAAGGTAAATCTGAAGGGTCAAAGACAGAAAAATCCATGAAGAAAAACAAAAACAAAACCCCTTAGAGCAGCACTCAGAGCCCTCAAAGAGAAGAAACATACAAAAGGGTTCTAAGGAGGAGAAATCCACTGTCAAGGAAGCAGTCATAAGAACAACCAGATCTAGATCAGCTACTGACAACAAAAAAAACTTGGATAAGCTTGTTGAAGCTACAACCACATAGAAGGAAGGTAAAAAGGTTTTTTTTTTTTTATACAAGCACCTTTTTTCTTTTCAGTCATAATTTTGAACAGCAACTTAGATGTCAAGAAATATAATTTTGCACATGAATTTCTAAGATTTTCAGGTATTTTTGAAAAATAAACATGTTTTCTACCGGAAATTCCGTACATTCCGCTTTTTGCGCAAGCATGTTTTACAAGGAATTTCCAATAGCACCTATTTTAACTGAATTTGGCAAGTGTACAAAGATTTTTTTTTAGGAGAGCACTCCAACCCATCCATTTACATTTCTAACCTGGAAGTAGTGCCTAATCACCCTTTGTCAAAGCTACGTATTTTTTTACCACACCCAACCATGACACTCATAATGACCATACACCCACCCTGGATGATGTGTAGACCCTATTTAACTATCATTGGTCAACTTCTTACCACAAATCTGAAGGTATAAATATTTAGTAGTTCCAACTTTTGATCTGAGTTGTTTATTCTTCAATCCAAGCTTCTTCTTTGTCACGAGTTCCCTAACAAATTAAACTTGTTCTCCTTCACAGTCCTTAACTCGTGCTTTAATATTTGAGAGCATACGTCTTTATCACCTATTTGAGCCTTAGTTCACTACAAAGATTGAATTTTTGTGCTCAAGCTTGAAGTTTGTTTGAGATTCTGTGGGAAGGTTCAAGGTTCGAGCCTTCTTCCAATTTTTTTTATCAATCCGAAGGGATACAAGCCTTATTGTGGTTTCCTATGGTGATTTTCAAGGTCTTGTGTCTTATACGAGAGACTGTGTGCTTGAAATAATCCCAAAAACGAGAGTTTACTCTTCCATAGTGTAAGGCACTATCTTTAATCACTTGTCTGAAGTCCTGTGGTTAAGTGGCTGAGGTTTTGTGCCCAAGTTCGAGTTTTGCGGTCAAGTGACATAATTTGTGTGCCCAAGTCCGAGCTCTGTGGTCAAGCAACAGAATTTTTATGCCCAAGTCCGAGCTCTATGGTCAATCGAGTCTTTTTTACTCAAATGTTCCAAAGCTTAAGTAATCTGAGCCTTTAATTGTTTCCTATAGCTAAGACCGAGGTTCTAACTGCTTGTAAAATAGTCTGACCCTCCATTGTAGCTGCTCCAGGTGTCAAATCATCCTGATTTATAACCCAATCAAAAGAAAATCCTCCTCGGCCTCTAAGTCTCCTCTCCTTGTGTTGTAAAGTTCACGAGTTGTGAATTGTTCACTTCTTATGTAATCCTTGACCGAATTGATGAGATGAATGAACATAAAACTCCTTATATTTATACAAATTTTAGGTTAGAAATGAAGGGACGTGTCTTATGGAAGGGGTTTGACATGAGAGACAGAGTATAGGTCGGCTAGACTGCAAAAATAGGATGTATGACCTTAAAAAAACGATTTCTCTTATGCTATTTGGAGTCAGGGGCTGAGTGAGGGATAGTTGGAAAGAGGAAAAAGTCTTCTTCAAGATGGTGAAGGAGTCAGTGTGATAGGATGCCTCCAAGGTGAAAAAAAAATAATATTCTTTTTTATTGTTCTGAATTTTCTCTATGTATAAGTTTATTGGAACAAAATGAGGTCATTTTTAAGTGAGGTCTTCAACCATCATAATACACTTGTCATATATAGTCTCCATTATCATGTCTTCAACCATGTCATCATATGGTCTCCAAGCGTGTAACCTTCGAGAGTACTTGTATTTTCATCAATGACAATTATTGACCAACAATATATATATTGTAATTGTTTTGAAATCATATTATCTTTAATTTATTATTTTATGTAAAATTTAATACAATTTTCTAATAAATATATATTAAATTAAATACTTAAAAATTAGTTACAAATATTTTAACTTTTTAAAATGTTAGAATTTAATTTTATAATTAATTAAAAAAATAATATGATTAACATATTCTAATTTTATATTTAATTAAAAGGATTAATGAAAAAGGAAAAATGTAATATAAAAGAAAATTTTGATATGATTAAATTTCATGTGGTTTGAATATTTATTTTCAAAATATATATATATATATATATATATATATATATATATATATATATCCTCTATCCACTCATGAAATTTCTATGCAAACTTCCTGAATGCAACAATAGACAAGTTGTCTCTAATCGTATCAACAGAGATCGAAAAGACAAAAAAGGAATTGATGTTGGGAAATCTTGCCAGGAAAAGTTGTTGCGTTCTTCACAGTTGGATACTCCCACAAAATGAAGAGCCCAACAAATATTTATCTTCATATAACATATCGTGAATGACAAGTGAAATAAAAACATCAGTATAGGCGCGAGACACTAGTAGCCTGCAAGATGGCAGACTTAGGGCACACAGAGTCAAGTTTTCAGGTGTTAAATAATATTGTCTTAAATTGATATGGTTTTGTCTTAATTGTTAAATGTCTTAAATGAGTTTCTTTTTAATTTCCATTGTCTTAAGTGACCATTTTCTTAAATATAAAGTTTAGTTTTAAAATACGTTTGTCTCAAATTATTTTTGTCTTAAATAGAAAGTTTTGTTTTAAAATATTTTTGTCTTAAATTGTTTTTGTCTTAAATATAATGTTTTTGTTTTAAAATATTTTTGTCTCAAAATATTTTTGTCTCAAATAGTTTTAGTCTTAACTATAAAATTTCGTCTTAAAATATTTGTCTCAATTTTTTTTTCTTAAATATAGAGTTTCTCTTAAAATAATTTTGTCCTAAATTTTATATTTAAGACAATTCAATTACTATTAAATTTGAATATAAAATAACTAAAATAAAAAATATTTTTTAAGACAAAATATTTATTTTATCCTAAAAAAAATTCAATTAAAAAGTGTCCTAATAAAAATGTCCGTAGTGTAATATTGTCTTGTCTCTAACTGGTTATTATTTTCATTGGCAGGGTTCTCGGTCACATTTACTCAACGCTATTGTGTTTTCTGAACCTTTTGGATTTTCCAAAAACTAGCAATCTCATCCCCAAAGTAGATCGAATTCTTATGTTTGTTTCAACCTGTAATTCGTTCTTCACCAACGCTACGTTTAATCAGTTCATTTTTTTGTTCTTGCATTCCAGCCTTGAAAACCCTCCCCTTGGAGTTGTTTAAAGGACGAGGACATAATGCCTCCTTTTGCCGTTAATATTTACAACGTAATTGGGTAGTTAATATTTGTATTCTCCTTTTGTCTTATTGTTCTTACAGTAGGACCCAAAATCCCTTTACTATTTGGGGTTTTCTCTTTTAGGTACCTCACTTATTATAAAGTAATAAATTCGATTTTTGCCTTGGGACATTTATGACTCGGGATTTGAATTGTGTTCTCATTGAATTTTTTTTGTTTTGTTATAGTTTCGATAAATATTCAAGTTTCGAGATAAATATTTCAATTCTTCCCATGCTGCCCTTTTTCGATATATATATATATATATATATATATATATATATATATATATATATATAATGCTTATTTTTTCATTAAAAAAGAGTAAGTACATATTCTAATATTGCTTTTTTGACTGAAATTGTTCTTTCATTTTTATGATCACTTAGATTTCATCATGTACCTAAAACTTCTATTATATCTAATAAAAAATTGTCCCAACATTCAACTGGAAAAAAAAGGAAAGTTGTCTTTTCATGCCAAACTATAACTCAAAATGCATCTTGCTTCTAACTCTTCTAAAATATCTTGTTCAAACATTGTCCCAATTTACAACTATGCAAAATCCATGTTTACTTGTTACTTTTAGATTATCACTCTGCTTCTCCCTTGCTTATATTTTTGCCTTTACGTACAAGAACCTTGTTCTTGATCCAGGCATCTAGGAGTAATTGATTTGACCAACATTAATCAACTTCCCCTGATCAAATTCATTGAAAAAAAACTTACATGTGTCCTTTGCTATCCCTCTCTTAGATAAAATATCTGACATCCAGTTATGTTCTCGATAGATGTGTTAGAATTGAATGTCCTGAAACTTTCTTACCAGTGTTCTGATACTCTTCATCCAATTGCTTAATATTGGTGGACTAAAATTTGTGAAGTCTTTCACCCAATCAATAATGGCTTTCACATCTCCGAAACCTTTATCTTCTCAACTCTGAGCCACTTTTCCGCAATTAAAACTCCCCATAATGAAAAAATATCTACCTTATTGTTCGATCCATGTCCTCCCTCCCACCAAAAATGGTAGTATCTACCAGGACCCATGAAGATGACTACCCCACAACCACACAACCTCCTTCTACTCGCTCCATCAAAGAAGCGTACATGAAATGCTTGCTACATATTCTTATATTTGCATGTCCTATTCCTATAAAACTTCATGCATTTTCCTAGTTCATTGTAGAGAGTGATTGCCTTGTTAATGTCTTCCCGCACCTTCACTGGCTTTTTTTCAAATATAAGAGCATTTCTACTTCTCCATATGATCCACATTATAAAATATGGGTTTTTTTTGTTGAAATATATTAGGGGAATTTTGAGGTCTAAAATGGGCCTCAGGAAAATGTACAATCAAAATTCACTTTATGAGAACCAATCACATTTTAGGGGATGACATCATCCCTAATGGTTGAGGTGGCATTGCTTGAGTTAAAAATACTTACTTGTCACATTCTCAATGGTGGATAAAAACCCATGGTTAACCATGGTAGTGCTCTAAGTACTTTTAAAGTCAAAGTAAAGTACTCATAATAAATGTCATTTCACACTTTTTGAATAAAAATATATTATTTTCATTTCATATTTCTTGAAAGAAACAATGCATATCCCTATACATTTATTATATTATATTTATATAGTATATTAATTACATGTTATTATACAATTTAAATAATATAAATTTTAATTAATAACATATAATATAATTAAGAATTTATAAATTTATATTTATATTTTATTTTAAGTTATTTAAGTACAAAGGACAAATGCATTAGTTGTTCAATGATAATGACTTTTTCTTGAAAATCTCATTCTTATTTATAGTCACATCAATACAATTTTTTTATTAATTTTATTTTAGTACAAATTTTGAATTGAATTTAACTATGGTTACATGGATTATGGTGCAAAAAGTGAATTGCAAATTCATAAATATTATTTTATTGGCTTAACTATTATTTTACTTTAGGAGGCCCATTTTAGACTCTTTGGGCCTTCCTAATACATACATATGAAATAAGAGTTAAATGATTCCCGTTGATTTAGTCGAATGCCACTGCAACCGCTTTAGAAATTATGCACTAGGAACACATGCATCTTTGCAACTAGATCTTCTCACACACACACTCAACACTCAAAATACTCAACTATACTCACAATAAGCTTCCTCCAATATGTAGATGAACTCAAGTGCTCAAATCAATAATTACTCGGAACTATTGGGCATCACAACTTTGTTCATATGCTAGATTTGATCAAGATTCAACTCATTGACAATCAACCACTAACTTCATTAGCCTTTTTTATATTTTCAAATTTAATTAGCTTCTGGAGGTCCCATCAACTTTTCTGACCATAAACCGAATTTATTTTATCAAGGATGTCGCCAAAACACAAAACTTAGCTCAAAACCACGAGGAATGCAAAGCAATTCTTGTGAAGATGCTTGGTCACTCCCATAACACAACATTTGTGTGACTGGAAGGCCTCAGTCTCTCCCATAGGCTTGGCTCCATACGATTGGATATTTTTATTCACTCCCATGACTTAGCATGCATGTGACTGGGGCTAAAACTTAGTAAAAGCATCAATTCTTCAATCCATAACCTATGCCACCTGTTAGACCATCTTCATTAATATATAAACACTCCTCCAATTGACTGAGATAAGTATACAACTGATTAATAGGCAAGGAAAAAGTAAATGACATGCAAGACCTATTCAACCAACCTTAGAACCAAGACCAACACCTCCAGCTCCTCAAGCAGTAACCATAACATGTGCAAACATCTCTAGGAAATATATCAACATCTTTAACTCCTGGAGCAGCAACATCATGTCATAAAACTTCCTCCAACACCGGTGGAAGCACATCCAACACAAGTAGCCACAAATCATCACATATAGCACCATATCTAATGTATCCAAGACATGTAGAGACATATGCAGCATCTAGAGAAGCACTACAACCTATTGCAGTAGCAACATCTTGAATCAACATAACATGGGAAACTCTCCAACCTCCTAGAGTAATAACATCTCCAACCAACATAATATGCCAACCTTAAACCAATACACATGTGGAATCCATCTCCACTCAACAACCACAACATCATCTCCACTAGGTCTATTCATAGGTATGTGGACATCAATTCCAACTAACAAGACCATCAACCAATCATCCATCACCAAACACTCATCACTCATGCATATGACCAACAACACCAAGATCTTGTTTGCATCAATTCCAACACTACAATGCAAACAAGAGAAACTACAATCAACAACAAGCAATAGTAACATTGTAAAATTGCACATATAATAACAAAAAATGGTATGATTTCCACAAATATTTGTTCAAATGATTCCACAATTGTCCATCATTCCAACCACAATTAGTCTTAATGGATGGAAGTATTCCAAGATTCATCCTTAATCCTTATGAGGGTGTTGATATGGTTTAGATTTTGGTTCAGACCTTAATGCCACAAATATGTGAGTCAAGAAATAGGACCAAGCAACTAGTGGAAATATGAGGGCCATAAACCAAGAATTCCACACACCATCTAGAGTGTTGACAACACCTTTAACATTGAATAAATAAAACTATTGCTATTAAAAGTGCCATTGGAATTAGAATTGTATAGAAATCAAATGTCTTTAGCAATCACACCTATGTCAAGAGTTAATGAGTATTTATTGCGCGATCTATCCAATGGAAGGTCACCTCTATTTGGCTAGAATCTCATATCGAGCCTTGCAAGTATCCACGCAAGGACTTTTAATGGTAGAAAAGGAAAGTTAGAAGAATAGAAAGTGATTCCTTTAGTCAACTAAATCCAAAAGAGGTGGTTGCAATAATCAATTATTTTGAAAATCTTGGAACCCTCTCACATGCTCTTGGAAACGAGCCTTCTTCTTTCGTTGTGGTGTCTTCTTTTGACACTCTTCATATCTATATCACATATGTCCAATTGTAAAATTAGATCATAGTTATACAATAAGAAGAACCACCAATCATGGAATTATCTATCACTTTTCGACACAATATTTACAAATTTGTCCTCTTTAATATTGACAGTTTTGAACATTGTTATTTTATCTATCTCAACATCTTTCCACTCCCATGTCTACATGTTGGATTCTCATGGGAGTAGATGAGTACCTTATGCTCCTTGCAATCAAAGAAGGAGATTGGATGTGGTCAATCTTTTGACAAGACGAATTTGATTGTTTTGTAATGTAAATACCAACTTTTGTGTTTGTCTTAAATTATGTTTGAATAAAAATCTATGGAATCATGATTAGTTGTCATCCATTAGTATCAACATAGTTATATACTCGATCTATAAAAAATTTAAAGTGATGGAGTTGGGAGAAGTGAGAATGAAAGAGGTAGAAGCTCTCATCTACAAGTCTTTGACGGACACATGGACCATAAAACTCTGCTCTGAGATTGAGTGGAAATTATTCCACAACTATGATACCAAGTAAGAATATCAATTACTTATAATATTAATCACAAATGTACATGAGAAATATTAGAATTAATGCTTACAATAGTTATTTGTTTTTGGTTTGTTGGTTGTTGAGATATTTTCTCAACAAACAATCTCGTAGTTTGGAATTTGTTGCATCTCATAAGCACTATATATTTCTGATGTATTCTGGTTTGAAACAAAATAATATATGAATAAATTTTGTGTGGCACACAATTCTATTTTGTTTTCCATGGTATTAGAGCCACTTCTAGCTTAACTCCCTCATGGGAGGGTTGGGAAGATGAAGAGCCATGATAACGATCTCATGTACATATGTGGATTAGATTATTCTAGGGGTGTGAAGATAACATCGTGGAGAAGATAGCAAGGAAAATGATTTGAATAAGTTGTGAGGGTCTGATTTGGATATCAAGTAGCCTAGATCTATGCTGCACATAGGTCGAGATCGAGGTGGAGGTAAGTACCAAACAAAGCTATGAGGAACATTGTATGTGGGCTCAAGATGTACAGGGAGTTGAAGTTGTTATTGTGTGAGTCTGAGATGTATTATTGTGTATGTCATGTAGGGGTGAGAAGCAACCAACGCTGATTAGGGTTCAAGAACCACATCATAGCATTGAACCCACTATTATATTCAAATTGGATACGGGAGTTGAGCTAGTGGGTAGTATGGAGGGCAGAGGATCTTCTGTTGTATATTTCATCTACTAGTGAGCCAAAAACTCAAAGCAAAGAGTTGGCAATGGTTTTTGTAGAACGTGTGGAGAGTGTACCCATCAATGATTGAAGCCATTGGATATGTTGCATTGAATCATGTGATTGATTTAATTTAAAATGTTGGCGATGGATACTAGCAATGAATAACTTCAAAGTGCGGTGCTCCAAGTCCAATTGTGGCAGTGTAGATCCATAAATTTAAGTTGTTATTTATTGTCCAATATTAATCCACTATATGTTTGATAGTATCCCACTGTAAATAATCTTGAATCCTTCTTCACCAATCACATTAGAAGAGTTGTCGCATCCGCCATGGCATTGTCATTATGAGAGTGAATTCGTGTAGCAACAACCTTGACAATGAGGACCTTTCGTTGTTCAGCGTGTAATTCATCAATGCTAGGAGCGACACGACATTAACAATTATGCATTAATTCTAACACCTTCCCTTAACACCCCTTAACACTTACATTATAAAGATCTATAGATTTGAAAAATGATTCTATCCCATTTTTAATTGAAATTATAATATTATTATATTTATAATTGGGTAACTTATAAATTAGTTATTAATATGGTTTAAATTTTCAATGTTATAATTTAAATAATAAATTAAGTAAACATAAGAAAATTTATCAATTTGATTTTAATAAATATTATATTTTTTTATACAAATAAATGTAACTAAAAAAATGTGAATTTGACACTGCTAGAAATGTATATTTTATAAAATTCATTGAAGAGAAACGATAAGCCACCATTTAGTCATAATCATATCTATTAAAATAAGGAATAAAGAAAGCTATAGTGCAGTAATATCCACTTCCTGTTTAGGGAAAGAAAGAGCACACTAATAATCAAAGTAGCTGTAATAGTTGTACTATAATTAATATAGTTTTAATGGAAGCAATGGTATGTGGTTATAAATTTCTCTCAATTTGTAAAATGTAATCATATCTAAATTTGTCGTCATGTTGCACAAGTGCTAAGCATATATAGAAATTTTTACTCTTATTTTAAATTTATAATATACATTTAGAATTTTTTATTTGCTTGAATGTGATTTCAATCAATTTTGTCCTTATAACAATATAACAAAATCAAAAAGTTTAAAACATTATTTTACTAATTTGAATTTGAGTAATTTAGATTTAAATGTGTGCAGGAAATTATTTTTAAAATAATAATATTATAAAATTTATAGAATTTAAAGTAATGATTTGGTAATGATATAATATATGATTTTTTTTTAATTAATGATTAATGAGTAATCTGCTATAGAATCTTTATAATTAGTGTTTATTTTTGTATTATGTTGTGAAAATATTTCAAGTTGATTGGATGGTATTCATAAATGTGAGTGAGAAATTGTTCAGTTTAGTTTTTATTTTTTAATATTATAATTTGATTTATTTTTATTGAAAATTTAAAAAAAATTATAAAATGATTAAGTATAAAAATATGTTATAATTAAAATCAAAACAGTTAACAAATTATCATTTTTAAGAATTTCAAAATTGAAAAAGTAAAGTTAAAATATTTTATAGAAATTTATCTATATATTCTTATAATTATTTTATTGGTAAAATAAAATAAAATTTGGATTGATAATTAAGGAAAATTAGAGTTTGGAATATTTTTTAACATTAAAAAGAAAATTGTGGAATAAATAAATTTTATAATTCATGTAAAGATAAGTATTGAGAGGCTTCATTTTTTTTTAGATATACATTTAGACTAAGTTATGCTAGTGAGGACAAATATACCTCTTAAGATATGCAGAAATATGCAAGGACAATTGACATATATAGGACATAGAAATTTTGGTAAAATATATCATTAGGACAACAACATAATTCTCCACATGTTGCCTTTTTATTTCAAAGCAAAATTCACAATGCTTTTATGAATTTTGAGCACTTCAATTGTATAAAAGAATAAAATTTTGAAATTTCATCACCATATTTTGGCTCAAAAATTTAACCCATTTTCATGCACTCACCCAAATATGAGACTCAATATTCACAACTAACACATAAACTATCCATTTTCATGCATTCACCCAAATCTGAAACCCAATCTTCACAATTAAAACAAACACTCTATTCAAATCTAAAAGGAAAAAGATTACAAGACTCTAAACAAAATATCCAACACAACAACTCTAATACCATGTAACAATTGTGTATTACTCACAATGTTGTAAAATCACATAGAAAAGTTCTATATAAAAATATAGGAAGCTTAATGTCGAACTAGGTAGATACAAATCCTTTCTCACCTTGGAACTTACTAGCTATGTGGGTAAAAAAACACACTAACAAATCTTAGTTTTAAATTAGTTAGAATTATGTCAAAACTTATAGAATGTCGATATTCTGAGCGCTTTGTTTTTGTGGTAATTTTGGTTTTAAATTGATTGCAATTATGTCATATTTTTTACTTTTATCCTTGTTGGAGAGTGTTTATCTGATTATAAGAAAGAATTTTTATATGTGGATAACCACTTATGATCTGTGACATCTCCCTTTTCTCTCTTGTCTTTTACACTCAAACGTGTAATTTGGGAAAATTCAAGTCAGGAAATAAAGATGGAGAGCGAAGGACATGAGAGTCTAAGAGCTTAACGGTCTATGTTGGCATTTTTGTCTCCATTTTCATTTCCCATGTATTGTCATTAGGGATTCACTTGCTAGTGCACTAACCTCTTTTTCACCTTCCAAATATTCAACCCTTCTGGTCACAAATTCAGGCTACCCTGAGTTTTAAAATGCCATTACATCTATGCAAAAGTGCTTTGGGTCTCCTTCCATAAGGGAATGGCCGAGATTTCAACACCCTTATGGTGTAGTGTTTATGTTTCCGAGGATTCTATTAAGAGGTTCTGCAATGGGGAAGTTTGGAAAAAACTGAGACATTGCAAAAGGGCAGTTTCTTGGAATTTTGTTACTGGAAGAAGTTTGTGACTTCACTTCTTGTGTGTTGGAGATAATGTCATTGTATGACCATCCATTTAATCTTCTACACTATGTGTATAATGACAATTTTTATAAAATAATGTATGAATTTAATTAGACACGACTACGATAAGTGGAGTTATGATTATTGAATTTGATTTACACATCACATATGTTGGAAAGGTAGAGTAGGCAATGCACAATCATAACACAACTAATTCACAAAATAACACGAGTTGCGATTCTTCTATTGATCACACAAAACTTTATTGACTACAACAAACCCAGTGAGGGGTATTTATATTTTTTTGACTAGCGGCTCGCCTAAAATAACTTGACATGCAACCACAAACTAAATCCTACTATGACTTAACTCGACTTTACTTACTCTCTAAATTTAAATAAATCTCCATGTGGGAGTAATTAGCTATTTTAACGCTCCCCCTTAATTACAACTGTTAAACTAAGACATGATGCATGATAACTCAAACATGTTGGTTGGTCTATGTCTTAGCTAGGCTTACAAAACCCAAGTTTCTTCTATGAAACTCAAATACATATTTTGCTAATGACTTAGTAAATATATCAGCCAATTGATCACTATATTTACAAGGCTTCAAGTGAACTTCTCCATTTCTCACAAGTTCTCTAATAAAATGATATCTAGTATAAACATGCTTTCTCTTTCGATGAAACATGTTATTCTTGGATAGTGCAATTGCTAAGGTGTTGTCATAATATATTGTTGTTGATCCTTGTTGCTTCTGCATGAGTCCATCCAATACTCTTCTTAAGCACAATGTTTTACATGTTGCATATGTTGTTGCTACATATTCTACTTCTGTTGATGAAAGTGTCACAATAGGTTGCTTCTTAGATGCTCATGAAATCACACCTGAACTAATATGGAACACATAACCAGAAGTGTTCTTCCTATCATCCAAACTACCTGAAAAATCACTATTTGTATATCCAATCAAATCCTTCTTTTTTGTACTTTCATACATTATTTCACAATCTCTAGTTCATGCCATGTACCTCATAATACTTTTTCCCGCTCTCCAATGTGTGTCATTTGGAGTCTCCATAAATATAGAAATCAAACACACTCTTTGCATAATATTTGGTCTTGTATCTATGAGATATATGAGGTTTCCAACCGATATTTTGAATATAGTTGCATTGACATCTGATCCTTCATCATCCTTGCTTAATTTTGTACCTGTTGCAACTGGTGTAGGGGAAGGTTTACAATTTTCCATCGTGAATCTTTTCAGCAAATCTATAGCATATTTATTTTGGAAAATAGAAATTTCTTTTCCAGCTTTCTCAACTTTTATTCCATGATAATATTTCATGAGACCAAGATCTTTCATCTCAAATTCTTTCATCATGGTTGCTTTAAATTCATCTAATTCAAGATCACCTGTAAAAATCACGTCATCAACATATAAGCAAACAATCAAAATATGTCCTTGTTCATTTACCTTTGTCTACAAGGTAGGCACAAACTACCTCTGCAAAATTTAGTCTTGATCTTGTAGTTATCAATTCTGCTATACCAAGCTCTAGGCGCTTCCTTGAGTCCATAGAGCGCTTTCTTCAACCTATAAACTTTATCTTCTTTAGCTTCAACTTCATAACCTAGAGGTTGTTGCACATAAATTTCTTATTCTAGAATTACATTCAAGAAGGTTGATTACACATCCATGTGATATACTTGCCACTTATTCCGAGCTGTTGTGGCTAGAATTGCTTTTACAGTATCCAATCTGGCTACTGGAGCAAACGTTTCTCCAAAATTTATTCCTAGTTGTTGTGAGAATATTTTTTCTACGAGTATTTCTTTAAATCTATCAATTTTGCCTTTATCATTCAAATTTGTATTGTAGACCCATTTCACACCAATGAGGTTTTTATCCTTTGGTAAATAAACCAAATACCATTTATCATTATTTTCAATATCTTCAATTTCTTCATCCATGTCTTTCATCCAATTTTCATCTCTGATTTCTTCTTCAAATGAAGAAGGTTGGAATGACAACAATGCAAAATTCGAACTAACATCCAAATCATCATAAATATATTTCAAACTTCTAATATTTCTTGTACCATTTCTTGATTCATCATATAATTGACTCTTGGAAAAATTATGGTCTGTTGACTACTTGAATATCCATGCTACTCAGAAAAACTTGGATTCCTTGCTAGTGTGACTCTGTTTGGTGTCTTCACCTGTGATTCTTGATGCTCCCTTTCTGTTACATCATATTCTTTCATCAATGGTGCTTGTGCATCAACTGTTTTGTTTGTAGTCCCATTCCATGATATTTTTATTTGAACACAACATATCTGCTAATTATGGTCTTCTTGGTGATAGGGTTATACAATTTGTAAGCTTTTGACTGCTGACTATAACCAGTAAATGTGCATTTTTTAATTTTATCATCAATTTTACCTCTTAGCTCCTTAGGTACATGTGCATAGGCTACACATCCAAACACTCTGAGATTATATATGTTGCAAGACATACCTGACCATGCTTCTGTTGGTACTCTATTCATTACACTCTTTGTAGGTGACTTGTTTATCACAAAACAACACATGCAACTACTTCTGATCAATACTCATTAGACACATCTCTTCCTTTTAACATGATCCTTTCCATTTTCGTAATGCTTCTGTTCTTTCTCTGTGCTACACCATTTTGTTGCAGTGTGTATCTAGTTGTAAACTGTCTTCTGATTCCATGCTATTTGCAGTAATCATTGAATGCCTTTGCATCATATTCTCCACCACAATTTGACCTCAATACCTTGATCTTCTGATCACTTTGGTTATATTCTAAGGCTTTGAATTCTTTGAACTTTGAAAATTTTCAAACTTCTGCTTCAAGAAGTAAACCCAATTCTTTCTACTATAATCATCAATGAAAGTGAGGAATTAACAACTTCTACCAATCAACCGTTTTCTCTTAAGTACACACAAGTTTGCATGCACTAATTCCAGTGGTTGTTTTTTTATGGATACAACTCCCTTTAGAAAAAATTCATGGCGTTTCTTTCCCAAGATGCAACACTCACAAGTACTAGCAGGTTCTTTGATGGGAGGTAACCCTCTAACCATATGTTTCTACTACAAAAATCTTAAACTAGAAAAGTGCAAGTGTTCAAACCAAAAGTGCCATAACCAATAATCATTAGAACATGTAAATGTAAAATAACTGACCTCATCACTATAATTCATAATTAGGGAAAATAGTTTGATCCTCGTCATTTTCACCTTTGCTATTAGCTGCTTACTTGGGGGCTTGTCATATATAACACACTCTTGCCCTTGAAAAGTAACACTTATCAAACTATGTTTGAGACAAGAGACATAATATACCTCCAAGACTGTCTTTGGCTCTCCCTTCTTGGTCATAATGTTGACCATTCATTTTCCATCTATATTCATAGTCTTGCCAATCCCCAACTTTACCTCTGTTTTCACAGATTGATCCAAATTTGTAATCAAATTCTTGTCATCTTTCATGTGGTTACTGCAACTACCATCTAATAGCCACACATTATCAAAAGGTCCATGGATGGTATGGAAAACTAGGAACATGGAGTTAGTATTATTTGTAGTGACAATAGCTCTGTGGTTTCCTTGATCATCTATCATCTTCATGCAATCACGGGCATAGTGACCAAATTTATTGCAATAATAACATCTCACCTTTGATTTGTCAACTCTTTGATTATTCTTGAAGCTTATGATGTTCCTTCCACTTTCATGTTCATGCTCTTCTCGACCATCTCTCTGACCACCATATTTTCCGCCTTGTCCTTTGCCTCTTGTTCTACTTCTACCTCTACCTCTGTCTTTTGAAACAAAAACCTAGATTTTGAAAGCGGTTTCTAAAGTGGAATCCTTATTTTTGTCTAGCCTTGCCTCATGGGATAGAAGTGATCCCATCAACTGTGAATGTTTCAAAATCTTTGGCTTCTTCTATGGCTGCTACCATAGCGTCAAATTTTGTAGACAAAGATCTGAGGACCTTCTCAACCACTGTTTGATCTTTAATATCTTCACCATAAATTTTTAACTAATTTACGACAGTCATGAACCAATTCATAAATGAATCAATGTCACTTGTCTCTTTCATCTGCAAACTTTCAAAATCTCTTCTAGTATTCTGCAACTTAAAAATACTGACTTTGGTCATACTTTTATAGCTCGTTGCCAAGGTCTTCCATGTTGTTTTTGTTGAAGACATGATCATAATCTTCTGGAACACTACTCGTGCACTCCTTGCTGGATAAAATGCAACGCTTGTGCATTATTCTTTTTGTTTTTCTTCTATAGTTCCCTCTCTACATTAGTGAGTGTTTGTTCTTCTCATTCATTATGAGATTCTGAAAACCCAAATTGGAAATAATCACAAGCATCATGAGCCTTCAACGTGGTCTCCATCTTAATAGCCCACACATCATAATCCTTCCTTATAAACAATGGAAATTGAGGTTGGAAATTTGAGAAAATCATCTTGTTCAGAAATCTCTTTTTAAAATAAAACCCTCTTTATAAAAACACCCTTAATAAACTTAATGTGATAAATTCATTTTTTAAGTCTTTAAAAAAATATTATAAAAGCACTTTTATAAAAAACTATTATAAAATCCCTTTGAATAAAGGCTTCAACTTTCAACCATTTTATTAAAAAAACTTTATAAAAATAATTTTATAAAAAACTATTATAAAATCCCTTTGAATAAAGCAGCTTCAACTTTTAACCATTTTACTAAAAACACTTTATAAAAAACCATTCCAAAATCTTTTATTTATATTTATATTCATTTACCATAGTATTTGGCCAATAGACTTGGTATATACTTAGACGTTGATTTTTAATCATATTTGATATATTTTTATATATTTCCCATATCTCTGTATAGCTCTTTTATAAATTAAAAAGTTTATGATTAAACATAAAAACATATTTTATTTATTTACCTTACAGCTAATCTATTTATATTTTTATTTATTTACCATACCTCTAGAGTAAGTATAAAAGAAGATTTTATTTATTTACCATATTATGGTTTATTTATATTTTTATTTATTTACCATACCTTTTTTTGAGTGTTCGTAAATATTTATTTGAGCATTTCAAATGTTTATTTACATTGCATTTCTTACTTTACATTCCTCACATTACATCTTACATGTACCTTATACTGGGTTTGACTTAACTCCCTAAATTTAAATAAACCTTCATGCCCAATTAATTAGCTATTTTTACAAAATATAGCCAATTCTCCTACAAATTAGCCCAAAAAAAAATAGAAATTCTGGCAAGATTATGACAATCTTACAATTATTTTTGAAAATATAGATTATAATTTTTTTTTTAAATTACTAAAATTACCTAAACCTTCAAGTTTGATCAGTGATTTAGATTTGAAAATCTTACCCTGAATTTGTGACACACCCAGCAGTGACTCTGCACTCAGGGATTTGGATAATAGCACGGACAACAAGAACCAGACCTTGCAATTACGCCGAAGTTTGAAGAAAGAGACTCTGAGACCTCTGTTTTTGGCAACCAATATTTATTAAGCTATAGGTCCATTAATATGCGGAACTATATATACCCACGCTGAAATTTAAGCAAATGCATTATTCAGCATTAAACATACACAGCCCCTGCCCATTAATAGATCAATAACCTAACAAATAAAGTATGTTCACATACAATCACCTTTTGACAGGTGCCATCTGTCGCATTCAGTCAAATCCACAAAGCTGGCTTGCACTCTACGCAAAGCTTTTTCTTTTCTTATAATATAAATCAGATGTATTTATCCAGAACGCTGGCTTGCACTCTAAGCAAAGTTGGTTTTTTTTTCATTACAATATAAATTAGATTTATTTCGCTACGATAGCAATTTGTTCATGGTTAGATTTAAATCCCAACATTAAGTGTGAGGCAATATATATCCAACCCCATTTAATATTTATAGCCAAGAAATATGTATCCCCTCCATACTCAGGGCTTGCTCATTATACACAAATAGTAGAGTTTTTATTAATTTAATTTATATTTTATAATTTATAAACAAATTTATTAATTTAATTTATATAGTATCATTTATAAAAGTAAATTTTATTTTCACAAATATTTTTATCATAGTTCATCATGGTGGCTAGTATGGATGTAAGTTGTTTCATTATTATTATACAAGAAAAACACTTTAAAATGATTTCGAAAGGGTTGTCTGGTGGGGTTACAATTTTGCCTAGAGTTGAATTTCTAGATGGAATTTGGTGGAAATTTCTTCAAGAAATTTCTGTGGGAGTATCAAATTTTTATGACAAAAATGGATTCAACACCATCAAAAACTCCTGAGGCATCTAAAATCCTAAAACTTGATAGATATAACTAGAATTTTCAGAAATTTCTATTGTTTTAGGAGCTAACTTGTAACCTATTTAAACTAAACAATTTGGAAGTGGTCCCTTATGAGCAAGTTTCACTAGTGTCATAATATCCAATCGCAGGTTGTTAACGTGTTTCCCTATATCATTTTAACAAAAAAGAAACATAGCTAAATCATAGTCAAGACCTTATAAAGAATAATATAAATATATTTTTAATAAATTTTAATATTTTACTACTTCATATTTTTATTAAATATATCTTAATTTACATAAATAAAGTCAATCATTTTTTGAATCATTGCTTCTTTTGGAAAAATAGAAGAGATGTCAATTTATGATTAGTGGAGTGTTGTAGCACCTCATTACCAACATTGCAATAGATATATCACAAAGTTGCAACAATGTAACAAAAACATTGAAACATAAAAGTTTCAACATTTATGAACATTGTAACAAGGGTGCAATCATTTTTTGAATCATTGCTTCTTTTGGAAAAGTAGAACATATATCAATTTATGATTAGTGGAGTGTTGTGGCACCTCATTAGCAACATTGTAATAATGGAGATATCACAAAGTTGCAACAATGTAACAACAACACTAAATACAAAAGTCTCAACATTTATGAACATTGTAACAAAGGTGTAACAACTAAACAACAATAATGGAAACTAGAGAAATTGTAGAGAATAAATGAAACACAACACTTGAAAAAGTCACCATAAAGCAAGGATATTTAATCTTATTCCTGAAGAAATTTGTGGAAATTTGTATATCCAAAATTTACAAACTTCACAACCACATATATTTATACAATGTGTTTTTGACTCACAATTGAAAAATATATAAAAAGTGAAAAGTTTTAAAACTCCCCCACTCCTCAACAAAAAAACAGTCAAACATTTTGAAATCTCAAATAATCACACATTAAAAAGTTTTGATACCCAAACTATTTAGAATAGTCATATCAGTAATACATTTCTATATTACTGTTACAACTTTATCTATATTACTCTTACAACTTTAACAAATTTATTATAGATTCTAAAATTTAATTCAAATAAAACAAATATTTTTTTAATAATTAAATTTTAAATTATAACTATGTAAATATAGTTTTAAAAAATAAAATTTAAAAAAATTATTACAAATTAAACTTAATAATTTAATTAAAATTATATTAAAAATGACTAGCCTAGCATTAACCACTATGAATGAGAAAAATGAGACACCAAACAAACTCTAACCAAAATAGATTCAAAAGAAAAGGTCTTTGCCCTTTGTATTTTTGAATCTATTTTTTGGCAACTAATATTTCTGGAGTTGTAGCTCCATTAATGCATTAAGGTAGTGTATGTTAACCCTTGTATTTTGCACTTGTCTAAATTCAAAGATTAGCATATTAATGGAGCTATATCTCGAAAAATATTGATAGCCCTACTTAATGTTGAGTGAAATAGGAGAAAATCCCATCGAAAATATTGATGAAGCAATTGCTATGGTGTTGCTCATAAGATATCTAAAAATAATTGAACAAATGAGAGTAGGTAGATGGCCTAATGTTATCTTCAAGGAAAGCATGAGTGAAAGAAAGAAAACATGGATGAGACAAAACTACACATGGATGGAAAAATGGAATATCTACCTCAATGTTTGTCCCACAAATAGCAAGGAGCTAAAGAATTTTGCTATGGAGAAGTTTAGTAAACCGGTATGGGGAAAAGAGTTTGGTAGAAAGAAGTACTACATTGAAGAATTCAACCCTACTTATGATATCCAAAAAAAACAGTACATTGGAGTTAACAGTCCGTGGAAGGCAACGGTTCTTATTGCTCAATTAAGAACCGGCTCGCATCAACTTCGTTGTGAAAGAGGATGGTGGAAAAGGCCAAGAGAAGCTTGGGAAGAGCGAGTTTGTACATTTTGCACGTCTTCAAAGACATCACAGAAAGTTATGGGAATATGTTAGCATCGGTTTCTTGGCATTTTCTTTTCAGCAATGAGATTGTTGGAAGGTTGGACTAGCTCATCATCAATTTCAATAAGAAAATGACTGAAATACAAAAGACTAAAAACAAGGAACTCATAGTCCCATAGACTATTTTTAGTCTGATAAACATTAAAATTTCATTTCATTACTTTTTCACATATTAAATACTTTGTACGAAAAGAATCAAGCTTCTCAAAAAAAAAAAAATGTCCCCATACACAACACACATTCTATTTTTATTATTTTACTAAAAGTCCTGATATAACATTGCCATAGATTGGAAAGAATAAATGAAGTTGGCATTGTTAGCCCTTAGTATTGGGCTTAAGTTTCCAAAATTGTCCATTGATTAATATCACAATGATTACTGCCATAGGTTGGAAAGTATAAATGAAGTTTCCATTGTTAACCACTAGTGTTGGGCTTAAGTTTCCAAAACCTTCCACTGATTAATATCACAATGAATACTAAAATGGGTTTGGAGATTTTATGTCAATATTCTTATTGAAAATATACATAATAGTCTCCTTCTACATGTGATCTCGTGAAGAACACTCCTTCACTAAACAGATCAGAGATTATGATCTCAGCGACAAACAGATTTGAGAATGTGATTTTAGCAATCTGAGAAAGATATATTAAGCATTTAAGTTCAATATATTAGATACTTCAAAATATTTAAAAAACATAATTAATTAAGACTTATAACGATGGCGATCAAACAGAAATCAAATTATAATGTGGTTGAGTGGAAAAAACGGCAATCAAATGGTGTTGAAGTTGTCTACTATAGTTCGGACCACAGGTTATTGTCAGGTAAAAAAAAATTTAAAAATCGGGTAGTTAGAGTGTTTGAATTGTATTTTTGATAGTAGAAATGGATTCAGCACTATCAAAAACTTTTAGGGCACTCAAAATACTGAATTTTAACAACTATAAACAAGATTCTGATAAATCTTTACAGAATTTTTTCAAAATCTTTGCCAATTTTTTTTTAAATATTTACTGGATTCTAGGCTATTCTGCTGTTTTTTTAAAACTATGGCAACGGTATTACGATTTATACAGGATACGAACTTGTACGAATCCATTTTTTACCAGACTGTCAAGCAATTAGAAGCAACACCACAACTTTATGTGTTACTCGTCAGGCTTTAAATTTTCTTCATTCATACCAATCTGCTGCCATCGTTGTCACCAGAAATAAAGCCTCCGCCACCATGGCCTGGTGAACCTTCAGGAAGCAGTTGGGTTAGATGAACCTTCAAGACGAGGAGTTGGTGAGGCAACTATAGAAGTATTCCATTTCCTGTGGACCGTGTAAAACAATAGCAATATGGCTGATACTAACCCTACTACGACAAAAAGGCCCCAGAAGTGTTTAACCTGTAGTTGGTTGTTTCCCGATTGATCAATATTATATTTTCTACAATCACTGTTATAGTAAGGTAACCACTGTTGTTGCAATCTGATCAATTCGTTGTTTTCTGATAACTCTAGTATTCTGATATAAATGTCCCTTACCAGGTCATTATCCATGTGATCAAACGCCTGCCCAAAACAGCCCATCAATATCCATAAATAAAACTAAAAAGCATCATGAATATTTATTTCCTTGAATGTTTGCAACACAAAAATAAAATTACAGATCCCAAATGTAATTACTTACAAATCCCCAATTTGTGAGCTTGTGGGACGGTAGCACAACCGAGATGCGAGTGGAACAAAATTGAGAAAATTCGAAGTGTTTGATTACAAACAAATTCAAAATTAAAAGTGCGGTTCCTTATACTATCTTATTAAGTGAAACGAGGGGTTGATCATATTGAAGCAATTTCCATGGTGCGAGTCATAAGGTATTTGAAAAAAAATTGAGCAAATGGAAAAAGGGTAGATGGCCTAAGGTTGTGTTTAATAATGATTGTGCAAAAAGAAAGAAGGCTTGGATGCTGACAAAATAACAAATGGTTTAGTAAATGAGGTATTTTCTTGAGCATGTGTCCTATAAATAGTAAAGAGATAAAAAACTTTTGTTATGGATAAGTTCCACAAAGTACTTGGGAGAAAGAGCTAGGGAGAAAGAAGAAGTACTACATTGAAGAAGTTTAACCCCCACTCATAATCATCGGTGAAAAGCATACTTAGGGGCCAATATTTTTCCGGAGATTTAAAATTCTTATTGCTCAATTAAGGACTTCCCAAAAGAAATGTGGCGGAAAGAGTATCTATTTTTTTCTCTTCCGAGAAAAGTGGAAACAAAAAAAACATTTCATTTTTAAAATGGGACGTCTTCAAGGACGGCAAAAAAAATAATGCATGTATTCTAGTAGCTAGCTCTTGGGATAATCTATTCAATGAAGAGTTTGTCAAGAAGTTGGGAGTGTTTATTGTAAAACTCCACGGGAAAAGGGCCGAATACAAGAGCCGGATGGAGAAAGCAATACTGTCCCATAAGCTATTTTTTTAGCCTCTTGGAGGTTACAAATACTTTCTTACTTTATTTTTTTGCGTTCTTTGTAAAATATTGACTTTTCGCTTCATCCACGGTAGAAAAAATATTGACGTTTCACTTCACCCACAACGAGACCAGGATATAAATAAGGAAAAGCTGAGGGTGAAAGTTAAAGAGTAATAGAATTAAAAAGATTAGTAAAGAGAAAATTCAAAGTCAAAAGAAATTAAGGAGAGACAATATTTTCAATTTTTCTTGGAGAGTTAAAAAATTTGTATTGGTCAACTAAGGATTAATTTTCATTAATTCACTTTTTTGTAAAAGGCCAAAATAAGTGTGCGAAGAAAGAATCTGTATTCTTTTCTCTTATGTATTTTTGCTTTTCTAAAAAGTGGAAACAAAAAAAAGCATTTCATTTTAAAATGAAGTCTACAACGAGGGAAAGTTATGCAAATATTTTGGCAACTAACTCTTAAAATAGTCTATCGAGAGAGAAATTTGTCCAAAAAGCTGAAAAAATTTTATTATGAAATTTCACAGGAAAAAAGACTAAATACAAAAAAACTACTTAATCTCTAACAAGAAAAAACATAATTATTAATATAAAAATATATGTTAAATAAAATTTTCAAAATAACTTAAGACCATAGCGCTGACTGTAGCATTGCGTGACCTAGGCTGCGCCGCCATCGCTCTTGTTCTACGGGTTCAACTCCAGTGGAGGCCAGGCTGGGGAGTGCTCGAACCCTGCCCCTCCCTTGCCGGACCCGATAGATTTCAAGAACCTCATCGTTGGTTCTCACAAAAGACCAATATCGAAGCACATGCAGAAGTTCGTTAAAAAGTTGGATTACATCTCAATCGTTGAGCTGCGATAGTAGGGGACTTGCTGGGACTGCGCAATCAATCTAGCGGACGAGAGGGCTCATTGGACAATTTACCGAGCTTTGGCCCTCTCCCAAATCCGTTGAAGCTTGGGTGCGAGAGAAACTAGACGTTTGCTTGTTTACGAAGGAATCAGAGAGCCATTTTGTTGGAAAAGGATTATATGTGTTCGTGTTTGAAAAGCTCGGCCAACAAAAACCTCATTTTTCGAAAGCGGTCCTTACTTCATGGGGCCTCACGGGTTTTATACTTGAACAAATGGACCCACGACTTTGACCCAACCTAGGGCGTATCGCGTCTGTTGTTCCCGATCCGGGTCACGTCTACCTCATCTCCCTCTTCATTGCTGGAATCAAAAAATCTCTACGAGTTATCGGAAAGCTCGCTTGGAAGGTATATCGACCAAAATCTGTTCGAAAAGATCAATACTCCTACGCACGGATGCGTGCGGAGGTTGATACGGAGGAAGAGGTTACCGAGAGGCAATCAAACTTATAGCAGGGTGAATGGTCGCACATCCGAAGCTAGATTATGAGAAGTTACCCTTCAAATGCGACGCCTTTGCCACGACCATGGTCACTTTCCAAGACACCTTAAAAAAAATGAAGGAGAGGAGAGCGAGAACGCGAAAGCAAAACAATGGACCACGGTCAAAAAGCGGGGACGAGCAAAACCAAAAAACCAAAAGAATTCCAAAAGGAAATAACCCAGAACCAAAGGGGCAAGAACAAAAAGTTGGGACCTCCATCCCCACCTCGAAATCAAGAGATCAAAATGCGAGAGTCCGGCAAGGCCATAGAAACTCCGAAGCAAACGGGAACATCATCCCCACCTCGAAATAAGGAGATCAAAACGAAGAGTCCGGCAAGAAGGCATAGAAAACTCTAGAAGAAAACGGGAACAAAAACAATCAATCGAGATTCTCCCCTATCGGGAAAGGAGGAGAGGAGCGAGGAGCAAACCCCCAAAGTAGCTCCCTCTCCCTCACACACGATGCGACAAGAAAAGAAAGTGTATGAATCACCAAGCTCCCTCGGAGGACGAGATCATAGAAAGGCACCGCAAAGAAGCAGGGAAGAAAGTCTCACGTGAGAGTGAGGGAAGAAGAAGCGGAAAGTCAAAGGACTCAAGGAAGCCAACCCACTATAGAAATGTCAATTAGTGGAAACAAAAGGACAAAGTCGCCAAAAGGACGAGGCCCAACTTCCCCGAACGATGTAAAGTAATGAGAATAGTCTCTTGGAATTGCGAGAGGGCTCGGGAATCTTATGAAAATAGAAGCGATCAAAGATCTTATGAAAGCGGAACCTACGGACATCCTAATGCTCCAAGAGACAAAAATTGAAGGGAAGCCCTTCTTGAGATCGAGCAAAAAGAAATGGAAGAAGAATACGGGAAAAGCAATAAGCGCAAGAGGCTCCTCATGTGGAATAGTAACCTTGCGGAAGGAAGATCATTTCGGGCTCGTCGATTCACACAACACACAACACTTTGGTTTTTCACTTAGCTAGAAGCATATATCAAGTAAGTTAACCATTGCACTATTCAATTTATATGTACCGAGTCTTGTATTTTTGAAAAGAAAAAGCTGTTGGAAAACATTAAATGAGTTCTTGCAAGCTGAATTCTCCAAAAATATAATCATAGTTGGAGATCTAAATCTAGTAATGAATAGAAAAAAGAAAAGAGAGAGGCGGGAACATCAAGGATCGGATGATCCCGGGTAGTAGAAGACATGATACAACAATGGGATCTATTAGACTTTAAACCAAGAAAAGGGCTCTATGCCTGGACAAATAACGAGGACGAGGGGGAAGACCATATATCACGCTAGGCCACGGACGGAGTTCTTGGTCCAAAGCACAATGTTGTTGGAACGGAAGCTCATCTCATCGGCCATCCTTCCAAAGCTCACCTCGGATCATAAGCCCATCCGGCTATGTGCTTGAGGAGGAAGAGAATTTGGGGCCAATCCCATTCGGATTTAGCCCTCGTGTGGAATGGAAGAGAGCGGCTTTGAAGATACGGTACGAAAGGCATGGAACACCACGAGTTAATGGCTCTCCCGATTATGTATGGGAACAAAAATTAAAATTAACAAAAAGGGCACTCAAGGAATGGAGTAAACTTCCAACAAATACACCCAAAGACAAAAGAATCGAGCGAGTGCAACATTTGGAAACTCTGCAAAGTGCAATGGACACAATTGATATAAACCAAACGAGAATTAGAAAAAGGGAGAAAGTTGCCCAATGCAAAACATTCCTCTCCTTCGGAAATGAAGAAGAGTATTGGAGACTAAAGTCCCGGAGTCTTTGGGTGGAATATGGAGATAGGAACACTTCATACTTTCATCGACAATGTAGAGCTAGACTCTCCGGGAATCACATCTCGAGAGATCACTTCCTACGATGGGAGACTTTGCAAAGGAATAGAACGGATTAAATACTGCGATGGTATTACATTTCCACCATCTTTTCGGCAAAGAGAAAGAGGATTTTGAAGAAGATAAAAAAAGAATTCACTGAAGAACATTCCAACATTGGTCACCACCAGGGACAATACAACATTATTGAAGCAAAAAAAATGAAGAAGAAATCAACAATATAATTTGGTCCATGAATCCAGAAAAAATCCCGGGCCGGATGGGTTCACTATTCACTTCTACGGGATATGTTGGGATATAATAAAAACATATCTAATTAGAATGATAAAAGGATTCTTGAAGAAAGAAAAAATGGGGGGTAGCACCAACTCAACCTTCCTCGCTTTAATCCCTAAAGAGACAAACCCCTCCTCCTTTGATAGGTTCGGACCAATCTCCTTGTGCAACGCCTCATATAAAATTATTGCAAAACTTCTTGCAAATAGAATAAAGCCAACTAGCTGAGAAAAATTATATCAGATTCGCAAGAGGCTTCGTCGATGAGGAGACATATCCTGGACAATGTAATCCAAGTCCGGGAAGTCATGCATTCCGGCAATCTCGGAAAGGAGAAAGTTATGTTGATCAAGTTAGACATGGCTAATGCCTTCGACGTAGTCGAGTTGTCCTATCTATATCAAGTTCTAATCTCCTTTGGATTTGATCAAGAGTTTGTTAATGCTGGTCAAGCATGCACCGAGTAGTCCATGGATTTGCACCTTTGGTAAATGGGAGGCAGGTACGAATTCTTCCAAGCCTCGAGGGGGTTGAGACAAGGATGTCCCCCTTTCTCCTTTCCTCTACATCTTAATGGCGAGCACGTTGAGCGAGAAATCTCGAGCTTGATATGATAATAGGAATAGCCCCGGGTTTAAAAATAACGAAAGGACCTTAAAGCAATAAACCATGCATTGTTCAAACGGATGACTCCCTCATCGTCGGGTGGAGCTTCATCTAGAATAGGATGCTGCATTCAAAAAATACTCTTCATGCATATTGTAAAGCATACGGAGCTACGATCGGTGAAAGGAAAAGTGCGGTTTATAGTTGGAATATAGAGGAGGAAGAAACTCAAAACATAGCAAACAACTTGGGGTTTAATGGATTCGCAAAATGGGAAAAAAATCAACTATCTTTTGATTGCCATTAACACGGGCACAAACAGAGTCAATGCAGCGGGAAGGAGTAATTACAAAAAATCGAGAGGTAAAATCGTTGCATGGGGTGGTCAATGGCTAACTCATGGAGGCAAATCAACCCTTATAAAATCGGTGTTGTCATCTATGCCAATTTATCAAGTGTCATACACGATGGCTCCCAAGTCGATTTCGGAATGATTAATAAAATCATTAGGGATTTTTCACGTAGCAAGGAGGCAAAGGAAATCAAAGGGAAATTTCATACTGGTGAAATGGGAGATAGCAAAGCAAACTTTGAAGGAAGGAGACCTTCAAATTTGAGATCCGGACTACGCCAACATATCTATGGGATGCAAAATACTCTGGAAACTTCACGGCGACCCCAATCATCCCGTCGGCATAGCTACGAGGCATAAATACGTCCCAAATGCAAATCTAAGAAACTTGCGGACCGCAAACGGCAAAAAGCGCTCGCTATTATGGCGATTATGTACTAAAGGGCAAAGTTTTTTCACCGGAATTTATATCGTATCCCCGGGGAATGGGAAACGCGTCAGTCTGATGGTGATAGTATAATGGGACATTCGCCATTAGCCACACAAGATGAGTTTGCATGAGATATGTGAGTATTTATAAAACGAGAGGGGACAAGATGCTCTACGGTATCTCAAAGTGGAATGAGTCTAGGCTCTGTATTGATTGGGAATTCGAGAGATATCCCAGGCTCACCTATTGCGACAATCGAAATGCTCAAACGGGAACTTCGCGAGGCTGCTGCGGTGCATAAATTAGAAAAAGATAAATGGGGATGGGTACCTACAAGAGCATACACCTCGGCCAAAAGATATGAATTGATGTAAACACACGAGACCGAATTCAACCGGAAAAATTTTTTGGAAAGAGGTATGGGATCCAATGGCGTTGCCCAAGGTAAAACTCTTCTTCTTGACTCTAATGCATAGAAAGATCCCGCGAATTTGGTGAAAACCTTATGAAAAAGAGACATTGCAAGTCCGCATAGGTGCACACTTTGCAAAGAAGCGATGGAAACCATGGATCATTTATTTGTTGAATGTCCATATGCAAACGAGTTTGGACTCATACTCTTCAAGGATTAAAGGTTGTAATCCCCACTAAAACTTCAATTGTGGACTTATTCCTCTCATGGAAAGAGTGATACAGTCGCTCTCCCTAAACTCATCATGGGCTAGAATCTTATGTTTCTGCTTCCTAACTTTCTTTTCAAGGATTGTTTGTGAAGCGGTAGATGTTCTTTCGACTTAGAATTTTCAACAAATGTTTTTGAAGTAACGAGTTTTTGGGTCTCACATTTGGGATCATGAAGGCTTTTGGATCCTAAATTTGTTGTTTTTACAAACTTAGAAGCTTTAACGTGATATATTTTTAGGATCTTTTGCAGCACGAGCGCCATCATCGAGTAATATCAACAAATTTAGGGCCTGATGCTTTCTTAGGACTAGAATGTTTTGGGAAGAATTTGAGTTTTGCTTATTTTCCTTAGGAGGATTTGCCAGAACTCTCCATCTTAAGGGGCTTCTCTTGTTTGGACATTCGATTTTGGGAAGTTTTCTTTGTAGAAGACTCATTGTTTTTCTTGTTTAAGGTTATCTTGTTTGTGTATTTCATTGTGCATAGTCATAACCTTGCTTATAATCAAAGGATTCACTAGAATCTAATTTAAGTTGTTGAAGTTCAAACAATTCACGATCTTCTGAGTTAGGAAAATAGTATTATTGTCATCAATTCCCATTAAATTAATAGTACCCTCCTCATCATCATTATCTACGAGAAATTTAAACATAGTTCTCTTAAGATAAATTGGCCTAATTGTTTAGTGCAGGGATGTTTCTTTTGATTTTCAATTTATATTTTTTCTAAAATTGGGATTTATAATATTTTGTTGGTTATCCCATACAAGGTCTTCTATCCATATTATCTAATCTATCAATCACTCTTTCTAAATTTTTAGCTATAACATCCATTTTTGTGTCTGAATTTGCATTTTCTTCTTTAATAGTGACTCTTACTTAATTTCTAAGTGTAGCTTTTCTGGCTAGAATGTTCACTTCTACACTAACTGCATCATTTTGCATTTTTTCTAATGTGTCTGCATCTCTTTCCCTTAATTGGTAAGCCATATCTGTGTCAAATCCATCACGGAATTTGAGCATAATGGAATAAGGAGTAGGTTTAAGATTTGCAGGGATAGAATTATAGACACTATTATACCTAGTGCAGTAATCTTGAACTGACTCATTTGAAGCTCTTTTTAAATTATCAAATTCAGACAAAATTTGGAAGGGGTTCTTTTTCTTTTCCCATTTATTTAAAAACAAAGTAAAAAATATAGCTAAATCAGTTACACTGCCAGCAGCTAAATCTTTAAACCACTTCTTAATTTCTCCTGATAAAGTTTGAGAAAACAACCTCATTTGAACATCTGAATCATCAGTTTCATAAATTTCAAAGAATTTTGTCATCTTAGTAATGTGTTCTTGGGTAGTATATTGAATAGTGCCATCAAACAATGGTATTTTTTTTTGATAGTCTTGTGGCATTTCATGAAGTTGTTGTGGTAGGACAAGGGGAGCATATCTAGCAGCCATAGCTTGAAGCTTAGCTTGACTAGGAGGTAAGGTTGAACTTCTTGGAGCTGTGATAGAAATGATAGTGGATGAACTAAAGATAGTATTTGAAGTGTTGGGAAATGAGGATGATGCTTTTAAGAAATCAAAGGGTGAACTAATGGATATAGTGGATGAAGTGATTGGTGGAAATAATATTCTAGGTTGTAGAGGTAATTTAGGGATAAATGGATCTGTAGATGAGCTGGTAGTAGAATTTATGAATGATGTGACAACATAAAGAGATGAATTTCTAGCTGGAATTATTGTGGTGTGTAATTGATAAACTGGAGGTCTATTTTCATAAGTCAATAAATGAGCTAATTCAATAGCTTCATCAATATCCTTTAGAATAGTAACATTAATTTCCTCAACTTTGGTCTGATATTCAGCTTTCTTAGATCTAGAATTTACTACAATAGATTTATGTTTTGCATTCAAAAATGAAATAAAAGCAGGGTCTAAAACAACAGTTTTTAAATCATTCTTAGATTTACTTTTAAATAAGGAATGCTCAAATTTTAGATCAAAATCAATGTCTTGTAGACTTTCTAATTCACTTGGTAATGAATTGACTCTTACTAATGAGATTTCAACCTCTAAATTTTTTGTTTGTTTTTTCTTTTTACCAATTCGGTATGGGTTATCTACTATGATAGTAGGCTTAGGATCCGGGTTAGACCTGGTATAATAGACTTTCCTAGAAGCCAGAATTACAATTTTTCAATACCCACAACCTATAAAAATAATCTTAAAGTAAAAGTATGATTAAATTGATTCCTTTAAGACTAATTTTATGACTGAGGACTGGTTATTTCCCCAGTATGGTCACCAGTAATGTTATCACTCCAGTAAATTCTTAAGTTGTGGAATTTTGGTTTTTAGTCAAAGAATACTAGAGGTAACCACAAACCTACTTCAAACTCTAGGATCTAGCCTTCCTAGGGTTCATATAGGACTCTCTCTTTCAAGTTTAACTTTTTTTTAACTTTTGAATATTAGGCTAGTTATTAAAGTGCGGATTTGGTTTTCTTTTGTTGGATTTGGTGGGAAAATTTCACTTGGAGGGTAGATAGAGGGAGATCTACTCGTCCATTGGGCTATGGGGTCTAAGTCAAGCTAACAGAGTTGGGATCAAGCCTAAAAGGTCAAATTTCTGTAGGGCAAGGTAGATAATCCTTGGAGATCTTGGGAAAATTGGTTTTTGAGATGGTATGATCGAGATAAAGGGCACTTAAGAATCCTTAAATCCGGAAAAGGGAAGTAGTAGATAGAGGTCAAATGGGAGAGGGAGAAATTAAGGGTTCCTATTGTAGCCTAATTCGACTAGCTAAAAGTCCAGATGTTATTATTGCAACTCCTGGCCATCCCATTCATCATTTTGCCGAGACCAATTGCAAAAATACTTGCCCAAGTTGAGTGTTAACTAGCAGACCTTGCTTTTTAGTGCAATTCTACCTCGATTGCTCGTTGAATTTGCAAAGGCAGGGGGTTCGACTCAAGAATCAAGCCATCTGTTATAGGAACAACTTCCCTCAACCTTGGGGAGTATGCATTTGCCTATGGAGAATACAATCAAAACTACTAAGATTCCTGTATCTTGCTTTACTCGAGTCATAGCACCTGAAGCAGCGCTGGGGCATATGACAAGAATTTCATCTCAGTTTAAAAAGACCCGAAAAGTTAGTGGGCCAAGGGCCCTACAACCAAGCTAGTGGGGCATGCTTTGCCCATGTGATACCCCTGAAGGAGAAGCCTGTGGACTTGTTAAAAACCTTGCATTGATGACTCATGTTATTTGACTCATGTTACAACTGATGAAGAAGAGAGTCCTCTTATTTCACTGTGCAACTTTTTAGGAGTAGAAGATTTGAGCTTGCTTTCTGGTGAAGAGCTCCATTTACCTTAGTTATTTTTAATGGGCTTATTCTTGGTGTACATCGATGTTCACAGCGATTTGCAAATGCTCTAAGGAAGCTACGACGTGCTGGTAAAATTGGAGAGTTTGTGAGTGTATTTGTGAATGTAAAACAGCGTTGTGTATACGTTGCTTCAGATGGTGGCCGTGTTTGTCGACCGTTGGTGATTGCTGATAATGGTGTTTCTAGAATAAAGGAACAACACTAGCGATGGCAGAACATAGTCACATCTGCAATGCGACAGACCATGAGGCATCAAAACATGAATGTGGTATTGTCTGTAGTCTTATTGCTCCAGTTGCCAGGTAAAAATATCACGATAAATAATGCCTTCAGGGAAATCGGAGATTGTTGTAATATCAGTATGCCAGAAGATGTTAAAAATGCTGTGTAAACAGGGTTGATTGAAAGAGGCTCTGCAGATTTTGCATAATAACATGGAGCACTGTTCGGAATTGTCTGTATATGTTTCTCTCTTGCAGGGCTGCGTCAAAAATAAAGCCATACCACACGGCAAAATAGTGCATGCCTATATCATTCAGACTGGATTATTTGAATGCCAAGGGACGTTTCTGTCAAACAATCTTCTCACTTTGTATGCAAAGTGTGGGAGTCTCGCGGATGCTCGCAGAGTTTTGAGCCAAATGACTGATCGCGATGTGGTTTCATGGACTGCTATGATTACTGCTTATGCCAAGTATGGCAATGGTGAGGAAGCCCTGGCACTTTTTAACGAAATGCGGAGATCTGGCATCGAACCTGATCATTTCACATTTTCCTGCCTTCTCCCTGTGTGTACCGACTTTGCAGTTCTCAAGCGGGTGCATGAAGAAATAATTAGAAGCGGATTTCATTCGGATGCGTTTGTAGGAAACGCACTCGTTGATATGTATGCGAAATGTAGGCACGTGAAGGATAGGTTTATACCTTTCGTTGGTGCTGAAGTCAATGAAGAAAATCTGCAGCCTGCAGCAGTCTAATGGTTTGTATCAAACTTCGTTTATGGACTTGATGGAGGTGCATATAAGACTTCCAATGTTTTGTTTTCAGGCATGTTAGAATGAATAAACTGCGTCGCAAGCACTCCTGTGATTCTATAAAAGGACAAGGTGCTAAGATCTCCAGGCGAAATGAGGAGATGTTTCAGAAATGATTCTGGTGGCTCACAATTGCATAAAGGAGAAAACGTAGATAATATTGAAGCTGAATCGACAGCTTGGATCAGCCAGCTCAGATCTAACTGTTTGCGGGGGGCTCAAAGTAAACGAATTTTATAGGAGATGGCACCCCCGCAAATGGTTTAATAGAAACCACTATTCACAAAATCGACGGCTGTGATGTATTACGGCACCTCCGATTCATTTCGTACAAACCGCTGTCATTACCCCCCATAGGTGGTTATTGGTTTTCAAAAACCATGGGTGATTGTGTCGATAATTACATATGGGCAATGGGACCCACAATGCATCATTCATCTGTTTAGACTTTCGGTTCTATGTGGGTTTTATATTATATATTATATATATAATATTAAAACAAACATTTTGTAATTTTAATTAGTTCCAAAGTTTTCCAAGAATCAGTTTTAAAACTGATCATAACAGTTAGTTAGAAGAAATAGCAGATATAAAATCAGAGATAAGGGGAGAAGCAGGGGGTTCCTGGTTTTTGAACCTGAAAGCTATATTTTATACTGGAGAATGTTGAATTAAGAGAAGTTTTGCAAGTTTCCATCATCCTATCTATGCTGAGATGTTTTCTAGTTTTCATTATGTGTCCATATCTATGAATAAAATAGAGTAATTCGAGCTGTAGATCTCTTTATACTAGTGTATTAAAGAGTTAAATACACCTTAATGGGCGCTCCTCTATTTTAACCTTTTCCGATATCTTTCTTCAGGATTTTACAATGATAGTTTTTGTTTCAAACAGCATATCAAATCAAAATTTTTTTCTTTCTTGTTTCTTCCATCCATCCACTCCAGCATAGGAAGAATATGGCATTGCAGAACATGAAATGAGTTTGATATTTGAAGATTATATAATTATTGTTTGAAGGTTTAAAAGACAGAGACACATATATAAATTAATTTGTGACAGAATCAAATAATGTCTTGAGCACGGATTCCTTTACACAGCAAGGAATTGTTTCTCAAGGT
>JAXQQM020066723.1:0-67672 GCA_034641835.2 Pinus albicaulis
TTGGAGATAGCACCCACAAAAGAAAATTTATAGAGTGTGTTTCTTAGAAATGAAAACGAGAAAGAAAGAGATTATACACATATGTGTAGAATAAAACGTGATTTCGGGAATCAGCCATTAGAAAATAACAGCAGCTAAGCCTTGAGGCAGAAAAATTTAAAGATTTATTTACAAATATAATTTTAAGTAAGTATTGACAAAACTATCGATTACATATAAGAGTCGAGATTTGCAAATGATGATAAGGCAAACTTGAAAAACGACGGAGGCATCACGTACGACAAATGTAACGATACGAGAAAATGACTCGAGACATTAGGAGTCGATTGAATCAAAAAATTCTGATGACAAAATTAACAAATATTTAAATGTTTGGACCATATATATATATAAACTCTGTAGACGAAAAAGAATGAAAATACATTATCTATCTCGGTCAGTTGCTATCCAAAGTGACAATGAATAACTAAGTAACAATTCGGTGAAACATACGGTTTTTAATATTGAATAGCCCAATGCTAATCAGCGAGAATAAAGATTATTAATTAAATACAAAGCTAGAAGCGATTTTCATTGGAAGGTGCATATACATACGAATTAGACTATGGCATTAACTTAAAATATATATATATATAGGATTAAAACCCTATAGGATTAAAACCAGTACGAGTACATAAAGAGAAATTTTTCATGCCAAGAAGTAAATAGGTAAGTTTGAGCCTCAAAGTAGGAATCAAAGCTTAAAGTACATTTGAAAATTAAACTTGTGATGAATCGAGCCCTTAACAGAAGGGGTCCTCGCCTGCAACAAGAAGATGCGAGCATTATGATTCGGAGCAGAAGAGCAATATTCATAGAGAAATAACAATCTACTCACTTGTGTCAAATGCAGAAGCGCTTAAGCATGATTCCTTAAGAAACAAATTGTCAGAACCTTTGTGTGAACCTACCATCAAACCCATAAACGAATGTATAAGAAAAATGAGGTAAATAACGAAATGAAATCAGGGAAAAAGGGAAATCAAGCTAAGAGAATCAAGCTAAGAGATGTCAGTATAAAGAAAATTTCTAAGTAAACAATGGAATTTTTAAAAGTAGTGAGTGAATTACCTATTAGACCCCGATTGGCTGGATTCAAGTTGAAGTTATCATCATGTGATTGGAAGAAATTTAACTCAGAAGAACTGTTATCACGAAATGCTGGGCCGAGAAGTTGTTTTTCAGAAATATGCAAAGGAAACTTAGCAAGGTTACGAAAAATGTTCTCAGAAACTATTCTAAAACTCAAGAATCCAAACTGTGCCATGGTAACAAGCTTATCCAGGAAGTATACAAGCAATTCCATGGACAAATTGGCGAAAACAACAAAGAATTTTCAGAGGAAACTGTTGCGGCGACTGAGCGCAATAATGAATCGGTGGGAGACAGAGGGGTAAATGTCTTGAGATAATGATCAGACGGAGGAGGGTGCGCCAGATCATGGCACAACTATAGACTGTAGTTTAAATCCTTAATGCCAGGATAAATGTTAAGAGGTGTACATTAAACCATACGCCTTGCTAATAAACCATGACCAGATGTTACATGAGATTAAGACGCCTTGGAAACCGCGTTGATTTATCAAGTCCCTTTTTATGTACATAAGATTTAAACGCTCAGTATTGGGTATGACACCAGTAATAATGATCTAATTAATTACATCGCCAAGTGGTGGTATTCGTATGTAACAAATATTCTTTTATAGTTATGTCAATATGAATCAAGCATAAGTAACATTATTCGACCATGCGGATATTCATATAATTTATGCATTGTAAATAAAATGTTGTTAAGGTAAGGTTAAAAGGATGAATGTAAATATTTTTTTTTATGTCGTTTATATGTTGTAGTTATAGTTGTTAAAATTTATGTGAATATCAAAAGTATTGGTAATGCTAGATAGAAGAGATTAAAGTCCATTTGTACAAGGTCTAAAGTGCATTTTTCTGAATATCAAAAGCATTGGCAAGAATGCTAAAATTATGTGAATTTTGTTGTTTCAGGTTCTATAAACATAGTGTTGGGGAGATTTCAAAAATTATTTTATTTTGAAGAATTATAATATATATTAATTGATTATTATTATTATTATTATTATTATTATTATTATTATTATTATTATTATTATTATTATTATTAATAAAAAAGTTAAAATTTTTATAGTTAATAAAATGATATAATTATTTATTTTATAATAATTTTATTCAACAATATAATAATAATAATAAATTATTTTAAAGATCATGATCAAGATAGAAACTACAGGGGTATATGATATTAAATATAATTATTTATTTTATAGTAACTTTAATATCTAATAAAATAACAAAATAACAAATTAATGTTAAGGTTACATAGTTAAGATAGAAACACAAACTCTTAGCCATTAGATTTACTCAACTTGTAAAGTAATATAAATAATTTATTATAAAATAGTTAATATTTTATAATAATTTATATATTTTCCTCCTATATTGTTACATTATAATTGATAAAAATACATTATTTCATGTATGAGATTAAGTCTAGATGTTATTGAAAAGGATCTGACTTACTAAAAGTGGCCTTTACAATGAGCCCAATGGAGACTAGCTATTTTGAGGTTACTAAGCCACTTTTTTTGGGGGAGTAAGACTTCAAACTATTTTTTATATGTTAAGAACTCATTTTTCTCAGACATAATGAAACAAGTCAACCCTAATACCTAAAGAAATATATTAGGAATGAAAGTATGTCCCTATAAGAAATATCAACATGTCATTTTAGGTGTAATGAATGGCTAACCAATCAATTTACATGATATGAATTTCCATAGAAAACATAAGTCAGACAGATAATGACCAATGATTAATGTTCTCAATACTAATTAAATATTAAAAAGTGATGGTTGTCCTCACTATTAATTGAGCACTTAACTCTAATAAATTTTATCAGCTTTTAAAAATTAAATATATAAATAATTTTAGTTGAAACTAATAATGTGTTGAAGTAAGATTTAAACTTACTTTTTATTCACAAAATGCTCATTTTTCTCACTTATAAAGAAGCATTTGTTAACCTCCAAGATCCCAAAGCCTGTAATAGGAGTAGAAGTCTACATTATATGGACGACTATCTCATTTTAAGTTTGTAATTTTTCTAAATAAAAAAAGTGTATTAAAAAACATTCATATATAATGGAAAATCATAATTATATTTATTATTAATTAACCACTAAATTCTAATATATTTTTACATAAATATATAATTTACATATATACTCTTGAAATGGTGTATGATATAAAAAAAAAAAAACGAAACATAATTAAAATTTGACATAACATATGATTCTATGGACACAAAACCAATATCTATTTCAAAAGCGTGTGCACTACTACATATCACACATCACCAAAAATACCCTCCTCATTGATACCTAGCAAAGATACCTTTTCTCCACATTGATACTCATTCCATTCTAAATGCCTAATGCACCCATTCACATTCACATTCACATGATTCCTTTTGATTTTATTTCCTTGTAGATTACATATTTGCATCTAATTTGGTTTTCCTCTAGGTGGATATGATA
This sequence comes from Pinus albicaulis, assembly GCA_034641835.2. Classification (NCBI taxonomy): domain Eukaryota; kingdom Viridiplantae; phylum Streptophyta; class Pinopsida; order Pinales; family Pinaceae; genus Pinus; species Pinus albicaulis. The sequence goes on from JAXQQM020066723.1 coordinate 3,611, forward strand.
TCCCACCTATTGAGTAAACCATCATAAAAAGTTTAAGAAAAATTACAAGGTGAAAAGTAAGTGGTAATTGTGAACCTCCACACTATTAATTTATTTTATATATTTTTAAATTTGGTTTTTATTTTTTTTATTACAATTAAATTTATTTATTGTGTTTGATTAATTTAATTTATCCTTAATTTTAACTTTATTTATTAGATATTTATTTATTAGATATTTATCAATTGTTTCTTTATTTCAAATATATTTACTATAAATAATATTTATTCACTCAAAACTAGTTGTTATATTCTAACAGCTAGTAAGTATATTTCTACATATATTTATTTGATGTCTTGATGGGGGTGATCAACTTTGCAAACACCTAGCACATGTCAGGCCCTTGGGGCTGCACCCTCCTCCACATGGTCATTAAATTCTAAAATCATGCATCGTTCGTGCATTCATTACACTCGAGTGAAGATCTTTCGAGTTAATCGATTAGTTAAATTCAAGGGCAAGTGAGCACTCCTCTTCAGTTTGGAATTATGGGTGATGAATTTCGGTTGGGGAGAGAGTCGTGGCGTGAGAGACATGGTCCATGGAGACTCGCTGGATTCATGGAATTGGATGAGAGGTGAAGTGGAAGTCTGATCTGCCTTGGATTGGTTTGAATTCGACCTTCAGTCCCGCACTTGGGATTCTGGAACCTTTGTGGATGGTGTTTCAGGTCAGTGCCACGCCTTTTTCTGAGAATCTCATCACTGAATTTCAAGAAGGAGTAGGAGGCTCTTGAAACTCTCCTCTATCGTGTGGGAAAAGGTATCAACATCCATAATTTTTATCAATAATTATGCATTTAACTATAGCGATAGGCCACAATTATTGTTTTTTTGTCGACGCCCCACCAATAATGTTATGTTGGAAGTCACCTCTAGTTCTTATTTGTGTTGGGGTTGGGATACTCTGGTCTCTAATCAATATTTTTGTTTGTATGGGTTCCCATTCGAGGTAGACCTTATTCGGATAGTATATCCGATGGCCTGGGGAAGAGTCATTGGTCTCCAAGCTTCAGTAGGTTGGAGAGCTTTGTATGCCCTGGGCAACTCTTCGGCCCAGGAGGAAGTCTAGCCATCCTAGTTCAAAGCTTGTGGTATTTGGGTTCTGGTGTGTGTCCATTCTAGATATTTTTCTCTTGGTCTAGGTATCTATCTCTCTTCTTGTAGGTTCCAGGAATGTTATTCCTTGACCTTACTTCCCAGTTGTGAGTTTATAGATGCAAAGCACATTATTCCTTGCCAATCGGGTCGACCTTGCTGCAGGGTGAGGAGGGGGAGGCGGGGGGGGGGAGGAGTCAACAAATAAATGTGGGGCGTATTGCATCAAGCCATAGCTCGTCCTTTGGGAACTTGACCAGCTAGGAAACTGCGGATGTAGTGGCTCTCTCTCCAACTCATTCTCCAGATCATATAGTAGCTCTTGCAACAATGGAGTTCATAGGAAATCAGCTTCGAAATATCCAAATAAATATGGACATTCTGAGGGACTATATGTATAAAGACCATAATGAGATTGTGTCTTACATAAATGATATTCAATATAGTCACAATGAATTTCTTGAATGGTTAGATAGCCTTTATCGTAGCCACCATCGCACAAATGACCACCTTCGATTTCTAGAAACATAGGTGGAATATATTTATTTCCACATCCACAATCGTGTTGGTTATTTTACATCTCTCCCTCTAGTCCAACCCCACCCCCTTGCTTGATATGTTGTTGTAAGCTTTGGTCTCTTTTTTGTTTTTTCCAATATGCTATAGCTACAATGCTTGTTGGAAATAAAGAATGTAAAGTGTCCTCTAAAATATCCTTGAGTCCAAATGAAAGAAAGAAGACTCTCGAGACATATTTTACAAACTCTATTTTCTTGAAAATCTAATAAGAGTTTTGAATGACAAAAAAAAATATTGTTATATATATTTTTAAGTTTATAAATATTTAATTTATATTAATATTTTAAAATAATAATAATAAAATATTTTAAAGAAATATATATTTTAATTAAATTTTATGTTTTTATTTTTATATTTTTTAAGATTTTAACATGCATTATATTTTAATACGTATGGGTATGGAACATCCATTTAATTTATATTTCTTTGTATTCCATTCCAATGGGAAAAATAAAATTAGTTTTTTAAATACCATTTAATTGTTTATATATATATAATTTTCATTTATTTAATTATATTTTTAAGTAAATTAATGAATTAAATATTTGAAAAACATTTAAAGACATTCAAATTGTGGCGACAACACACTGGCAAGAAATTTATGTAATTACATATTTTCAGAGAATAATTTTTACAAAATGTGTGCAGGGACTAGAGATATATCTTAAGACAATTTGTCTCAAATTGTGGTGATTACATGATTATATGACAGAGAAAAGGATACAAAGAGATCTGTTGGGACAACTTTAACCCCCGAAATTACTAGGTACATTTGCAATGGGCTAGTATGTTCAAAATGATGGCAAATTGATCCTTAAAAATAATATAAATAAAGAGTGATGATGGATATCGTGGTCAATTGATGTTGTAGTGAACCCTCGCAAATCCAATGCACAAGTTCTGGAGAGCATATTTTATCCACATATTCTACTCGTGGTGATTTCCGATAATGTTGGCCTCAATCGCCACCAAATCCGAATATCGAAAGTGAAACAATAGATTACCATGCCCTTCGCAGCATTTTTTCCTGCACTGCTTTTGGGTATATGATACAGTTGTTGATGACCATATGTGGGAATTGCGCACTAAAGGGTTGCTGGTAGAAGAGATCCAGAGCTCTTTGGAACACAAAATTTGCGCCCAAGGGATTCAGTAGCAGTTCGTGGTTCTGGCGCACGAACTCTAGCTTGGGTAGGGCATACGCCTCCCCAACAAGGAAAGTGAATTGCTTCCCAGAGTTGATCATTGTCTGCCCAACGCTTGTGTGGTCTGGAAGGAACACAAACTTCAGGATGGGGAGAAGGTTTTTTCCAACCTTAATGCCCTCTAATTTGAGGCTATAGGCCGCTCTGTCGAAATACAGTAGCCGAAGTTGTATTGTATACAGAGGCATGTAATTCAAATATTTGGCAACAGGGGAATTTCCAAAAAAGAGGATGCCTGGAGAATCCGCAGAAAGGAAACGATCGGCGATACATTATGAGAATTTTTGCAAAATATTGGTGGTTTTCAGTTGAGAAACGAAGGATAATGCTCAATGGTTGAGACCCATTAGACCCGACATTCCCGACAATGAGGAGGAAGCACATCTGCGCAACACACCGGGAATTTGGAGAGGTGTCATCGTCGGGTTTGAAATTTGAAGAGTAACCACATCGTTGTCGATGTTTCCATCCACGTCAGTGCCATCGGCGTATGTGTATGTGAAATAGCAGAGACGTTCGACGTCACAGCTGGCGGGATTGGCAAAGTCGGTTATTTTTTGAGTGCAGACGATAGAGTTGCATGGTATTGCGTTGTAAGAAGGAAAGAGAGTGGGATCAAATGTAGGGGGATTCGAAAAAGCATTGCGGGCGCAGTGGAGCCACAAGAGCTCGTTGCTTGTGTCCACCACCAACCTTTGCTTCTGGGGAGGATTTCCCACCATGACTTCCACCATGAGAGTATTGTTGTAGCTAAAAGGCATACTGGTTGTGGATGCAGACTTGGACTCTGTGAGATTCACGTTGTTGTGGCTGTTCATTTTTTTAGTGAGAGCACTTATGAGGAATGAAGGTCATGCAGCAGCAGTAGAAGCAAGTGTGGAGAAGAGAGGAAATCCATGTTGGATAGGCAAAGGATTCAAACACACAAATAACACAAGTATTTCACACACAAAACAGTGAGTTGTGGCTCTTCAATTAATCTTCAATCACTCTAAATCACAATCTCACTTGATGAATACAATGAACCCAATGAAGGGTATTTAACCTAAATTGACATGCACATACTCTCACATAACTGAACTTGCTCAACTCTCATTTAACTCACTCACTAAATATATCTATCACTCAACTCAACTAACTCACTTAACTGATTGTCTAACAATGCATGTGGGAGGTAATTACATATTTTAACACTCCCCCTTAATTACGACTGCTAAACTAAAACATAACTCATGACAACCCAAACATGCCTACTGGTCTATCTCTCAGCTAGGGTTACAACACCCAAGTTTCTTTTGTGAAACTCAAACAAATTTACTACTAATGGCTTTGTAAATATATCAGCCAATTGATCACTCGATTTACAAGGCTTCAAGTGAACTTCTCCATTGCTCACAGTTCTCAAATAAAGTGAAATCTAGTATTAATATGCTTTCTCTTTTGATGAAACACGCTATTCTTGGATAGTGCAATCACTGATGTGTTGTCACAGTATATTGCAGTTGATCCTTGTTGTTTATGTTTGAGTCTATTCAATACTCTTCTTAACCATATTGCTTGACATATTGCTGAAGTTGTTGCTACATATTCTGCTTCTTCTGATGATAGTGTCACAATAGGTTGCTTTTTAGATGCCCATGCTATCACACCTGAACCAAGATTTAACACATAACCAGATGTGCTCTTCTGATCATCCAAACTTTCTGCAAAATCACTATCTGTGAATCTAATAAAATATTTATTTTCTGTCCTTGCATACATTATGCCATAATCTCTGGTTCCTGCTATGTATCTCTGAATTATTTTTTCAACACTCCAATGTGTGTCTTTTGGAGTCTCCATAAATATGTAAATCAAACTTACTCGCATAATATCTAGTCTTGTCGCTATGAGATACATGAGGCCGCTAACCAATCTTTTGAATAGAGTTGGATTGACATCTGCTCCTTCATCATTCTTCTTTGTTGCAACTGGTGTAGGTACAGGTTTGCAATTGTCCATCCTGAATCATTTCAACAAATATCTAGCATAATTATTTTGGCAAATAATATTTCCTTTTTCAGATTGCTCAACTTCAATGCCAAGAAAATATTTCATGAGACCAAGATCTGTTATCTCAAATTCTTTCATCATGGCTGCTTTAAATTCATCTATTTCAAGATCACCTGTAAAAATCATATCATCAACATATAGGCAAACAATCAAAATCTGTCCATGCTCATTTACCTTTGTGTATAAGGTAGGCTCAATTTCGCTTCTGCAAAATCCATTTTTGATCATGTAGCTATCAATTTTGTTATACCATGCTCTAGGTGCTTGCTTCAATCCATAGAGCACTTTCTTCAACCTATAAAATTATCTTCTTGATCTTCAACTTCATAACCTGGAGGCAGCTGCACATAAATTTCTTCTTTTAGAATTACATTCGAGAAGGTTGATTTGACATCCATTTGATATACTTTCCACTTGTTCTGATTTTTTGTCACTAGAACTACTCTTACAGTATTCAATCTGGCTATTGGAGAAAATGTTTCCCCAAATTCTATTCTTAGTTGCTGCGAGAATCTTTTTTCTACAAGTCTTGCTTTAAATTTGTCAATCTCACCTTTCTCATTCACCTTTGTCTTGTACACCCACTTCACACCAATGATATTTTTATCGTTTGATAAATCAACCAAGTCACATGTATAATTCTTTTCAATTGAATCCATCTCTTCATCCATGGCTTGCACCCAATTTTCATCTCTGATTGTTTCTTTAAATGAAGAAGGTTGGAATGCCAACAATGCAAAATTTGAACTAACGTCCAAATCATCATAAATATCTTTTAAACTTCTCATCTTTTTCTTACCATTGCTTGATTCATTATCTGATTGGCTACTTGGAGAATTTTGATCTATTGATCTGATTGAAGATCTATGTTGCTCTGGAAATCTTGGAGTCCTTGCTGGTGTAACTCTGTTTGGTGTCTTCTTTATTGATTCGTGCTGCTCATTTTCTACTACATCATCCTCTTCCATTAATGGTGCTTTTTGGATAGGCAGACGATTCAAATACACAAATAATACAAGTATTTCGCACACAAAACAATTAGTTGTGACTCTTTAGTTAATCTTCAATCGCTCTAAATCACGATCTCACTCAATGAATACAATAAACCCGATGAAGGATATTTAACTTAAATTGACATGCACACACTCTCACATAACTGAACTTGCTCAACTCTCACTTAACTCACTCTCTAAATATATCTATCACTCAACTCAACTAACTCACTTAACTAATTGTCTAACAATACATGCAGGGGGTAATTACATATTTTAACAATCCATGACAAAGTTGCATTAGAATAGAAATCAAGGAAGGACCTCACATTCAAAGGATAGGTGGTTTCAAGCTTTTGATGGCTTAATGCATTGAAGCAAGAAAGAAAGAGAATGAAGCCATTGATGAATAAATCTGAAGAGTGGCAATTCAATTTGGATATATGGAGTAGACATAGACAAAAATAGATATACACGCTGCAATTAAATTTGGATGATGAGAAGGGCGTGGAGTTGGAAATTGCGTTTGGCTTTCATTATCACAACTTTTCTGAATGATCATCTGGAAAAGAGCGTGTAAAATGGTTTCGAGTTTGGTGGAAAAGGGTGTCATAAAAGCCCATGACAGCTGTTTCTTGCTCCACATAAAATATCTGGTCGGTCCCATGCAGACTCCTTAGATTGCACAATCAACGGAATTGAGTTTTAAATTTGAATATTTTTTATTTTATTTACAATTGCTTTTTTATTTTATTTTTTCAAGCTGTGTTGGAATATACGAATTGATTTGAATTTTTTTGCTCAGTAGATTTTTGGTAAATATAAAATGCAATTTTCACACCTGCTTTAGTTTAGGCAAATATTAAACGCCACAGAGGAAGTCAATAATGTTGGCATGGAATCTTCTCTGAGGAAATGGTTTATGAATATAGTAATAGTCTCCTCATCTCACTTAATGAAACGACGAGATTCAATGCGTGAGCATGTTTACAAATAAAAACTCAAGCAATAGTCATTAGTGTGAGAGATTTGACATGATTGTGAGAGTTTGAGGTTTAGCAGGTTTCCAGGACGAGATTCAATGCGTTAGCGTGTTTACAAGTAAAAACTCGAGCAATAGTCATTAGTGTGAGAGATTTGACATGATTGTCAGAGTTTGAGATTTAGTAGGTTTCCATGTCAATTGATGAGTAGGTTTTAATTGGGTTCTTCTTTATTCGTCAAACAATTTATTTTGACATTTTTTATTTTTATATTGCTCAATGTTATGTTTAAAGTTTTGCTCTTCAAGAATGACATTTTGATAATAAATTAATGGTTTACCAATAAAGTTTTAATTATAAAATTATGTGATGTTAAAAAATTTCATCTATTTATCATTAAAAAAAAATTATAATGCAAAAATGACTTATTCTTTACAATGATAACATATTTTCAATTTTAAGTTTATATCAACATTTCTCAATAACCTAATTAACAATAAAATTAAAATTAAAATTAATTGTTAAAAAATAAATGTATTTGATTGTAAGTCTTGTTAAAAAAAATTATATTCCTCATAACAAATACCACATAATAGGGCATAGTTTGGAAACCTTGTTATAATTTTCAACTTAAAAAAAATTAGAAGAATGACTATTTGATTTTAAATTAATAATTGAATTAATGTGGAGTTGAGGAAAAGTAAAGCAATTCTACATGATAAAATGATTTGTTGTAGGGCGGCTTAGTTAAAGATGGTAAAGAATGATACTAGTTGATTTTAGACTAAAATATGTCATAAAGTATAGTAGAGAGCACATAATATTTACACTATATAATGATTTTTTGGAAATCAAATGTTCTTTGTGTATTTGGAAAAAACTAAAAATATTGTCTTTCCAAAACGATAACAATATATATATTACCTAAGCATGTAATAAGAGTAAACACATCATTGTATTATTATTATTACTTTTACATATGTAGAGGTAGTTTAGAGAATGAAAACTCAAACATAGTTTTTTTCGGGGTAATTAAGCTAAACCTAGGTTAGGGTCACTTAGTTTATTGGATTGACAAATTGAATAAGAATTAGTGGGATTGTATCACAAGGATTGTAAGAATCTCATTGGAGAGTGGAACACCCCTTGGGATAGATTAATTCCCCAAAAAATAGCTTCCATCCTCAACCCCTCTTTACCCAGTGGCTTCCATCTTGTTGCAAAGTGAGACCTAGTCAAAACCAAAGCTCTCCCTAGAAAAACTCATCTACTAAAAAATGGAAATTTTAACATTAAGCAAAAAAAGAAAATGATATAATTACTTGTGTAATTTTTTATGGAATCCCTATTACCAAATAAATATGCATGTGGATATAATTTAAAAAATTATCATTATAGACAAATTCAAACTTTTTATCAAATTCCAAAAAGAGTTTCCACCCATTAAAAAAAATGAACATCCATACTTATTAAATTTGTCCATTAACTAAGGTTACTTATATAATTTGGATTCTGTTGAAACACTTCAAGAGTATTCTAAATAGGTGATTACTAGAGAAATCTACAATGGTTGATGCATTTTTTTATAAGTAGTAAAGATATTTACAACAACTATTAAAATCTAATTAAAATATATGAGATTTCATAAGATAAATACAATATCCATTAATTAAGGCTACTTGTATTAGTTTCGGTGGAAAAACTGCAAACAATGAGTTTGCAATCTAATTTTAATAATTATAAATACCTAATTCCTAGAGTGATCTACAATAGTTAATGTTTTCTTCATTACTAATAGATATATTTATAATAAATATTCCAAATTCCAGACCTTAGAGAGTTGGAGACAATGGTGTGTATAGTAGGTAAATACTCAATCTAGTTAAACCAAGCAACACCTTTTGAAAATAACTTTTTATCCCATTACACAACTAGTTAAAGCAAGAAACATTTTTTGAAAATAATGTTTTATCCCATTGCACAAGGATAATGTGATTGAATTACAATGTAGTATAAATCAGTATAGATCCATCTTAACACCTAATCTAACAATAATGTGATTGAATTACAATGTAGTATGAATCATCATAGATTCATCTTAACTCCCAATCTACCAAAGGCCTAAAAAAATCAATTTTTTTTAGTCAAAAAGAAAATTGCATCTCAAATGGTTTGATCCCTCTCAAAACCTTATAAATAAAAAAATAAGAAAAATTTATACTGATCTATAAAACAATTTAAAAATATATATATATTCTTACAACATTATAATATTATTTTTCTTTTAAAACATAAATACATTCACTTTAAATATATATTTTTGCATCCAAATGATAAAATATTTTGAAATAAATATATATAATTATGCATAACAAACATTTCTTATTTGCCACCTTCTTGTCAACCACTATTTTTCAATTTATTTCATATTACTTGTAACCACCTTTAAAATAAATAAAAAATAATATTAATATTAATTTCCTTACTTAGAGTAAGGACCTTAATTTTCATAAAAGAGCCCTGAAAATGCTAAACGTAACAGTGAGACTGGCCTAACGAAGATTATTTCATATATCTTTCCATTTTCTCTACGGGAGGACATCTTTTTCTGTGTTCAACATAATATCCACATACATCGATTAGTAGTTGAAAGCTCACTTCGGTTTCGTTCCCTAACCGATTAAAAATGAGTGGAATGCACAAAAACATACCAACTCCTGATTTGAAGATGATAATGATAAGCTTATTGCTCAATACTCAACCGGAATGCAATGTGATGAAAGGGAAGAAAAGGAACGTACCAAACGGCAGTGAACCATAAATTCTGTGGATTGGAAGTTTTGCCTACCCTCATGAAGTTAAAATGCGATCTGGCTCGACATTGCCAAATCCAAGAGAGCTAATGTTTGACAACTGATTTCAGGCAGCCACGATCTTCTGCTGGCAAACCTAGGAATTTACTCACAGCTCGTCTGCACAGAAACTTCCGAGAAATAAGAGCCAAAGAAGCATATCGTTAAATTCATTCATAGCACATACCGCCTGAGCTCAGAAAATACTCCTTATCCTCAAAACCTACACTTTATTTTTGAGATGCAGGCAGTTGGAACTTGGATTGTCTGGAAAAACTTTATTTGCACTTTGTCTTCCACCAAATCAACTGGATCAAGACGCATATTAAGACCACAAATATGATCATATTTCTGACATGTGAAGGCAGATGGTGTTCACTTATTCCAGTCACAAAAAAAAACACCAAACCCTAAATAGAAAGGAAACAACCAGAACCATATTGGCCACAAAAACAGCAAAAGTGGAGAGGCAGAAGTTGTTCACCTACTGTACTCACTACCGGTCATTAAGTACATTGGAGAGTTGGAGCGTGGGAAAGTCGCTGGAGCGTGGAAACGTGCCGGTGCCGGAGCCTGACCCTGAGCGGGAGCGGGGCAGCTGTCGGGATCTTGGTGAATCGATGAGTATGATTTACTTAAAGATAGGTTATCAATGACGTTTTTAAAATAAAATAGGCCGTCAGAAAAACGTTTTAGAAAATTTAAGACACTTCAGAAAATGGTAATGTTAAATTTTTAAACGTATTTTTGTTTTGAAAAATTTAAGACACTTCACAAAAACGATAATGTTAAATTTTTAACGATGGACGGTAAAGGTGCCTCTTGATGCTCTTAAGGCATTTTGCCCTTCAAATTCCAACCCTGCCAGTCCCAAGTAGAATGTTCTGTTCCGCCATGTTAATAGTCGTTTCCATTTTCATCACCAGCAGTTCCTCATGTGACAGGTCGATCATCTGTCTGATCGATGCGTAAATTTAGTGGGTACGTATTTAAATTTTTAATTATAAAATATAGTTTTTATAATATTTTATTTAACTTTTGAAATTGTATTTTAATATATAAATTTAAATTTAAATTTAGTTTTAATTATATCAGCAATCTGTCACGTGTGTTTATATGAAAGATTTGTGAATTTTTTTAAATAGAAGGTAAAGATATAAACTAGATATAATATTTTAAAACATTTTTAATAATAATGACAAAATAAAAGTGAGATTTATTTTAAAAATTATACTATTTATATTTTAATTAAATTAAATAATTAAAAAATCTGTTGTTATATGAATATGTATTATATTAATAATAGTTATGGATTTTTTGGAATGTGATATTAATAAGTTATGGACAAAATCTCTTTATAAGTCAAAAGTTTCCATAGAAGTTGTACCTTTTATATTTTTAAGCTATGGACAAAACCTCTTTACACGTCAAGAGTTATCATAGTAAGTGAGTTAAATCTAAATAATCATGAATCTTGTTAATCTCCATTCTAAAGTACAAGTGAATGGCCATAACTAATGCATGTTTTACAAATTTATATAAATATTTTTTTTTTTTACAAAATATATAATTTAAAATAAAATTATATTTTAGTTAATTTTATAAATTTTTTTTTTCGCTAACTTTAATAATGTCATATGTGTCATAATCACTAAATCAAAATCTATGAGCAATTTAATTTTGATGAATATGCTACTAATTTATATATAAATTAACATAACATACTTCCGGGAATCTTTATCTTTAAAATAAAGAACAATTCCGAATCAGAGACAATTGATTATCTTCGTGACTTGTTATAAATCCATTGTGTGCGAGGCTGCCCACCGTTCTATTAAACATTACTACACAGTAAATGTTATTCATTTATATTTTTTAATATCATCTTAAACAATAAATCTGACAGTGAAAACAAATAACGATAAAGAAGAACAATTTTAAAGGAAAACCGATAGCGTTGAAAATTTTATTTGATTGAAAAAAATGTATATTAATTGTTTTTATGTCGATTATAAATGTTTTTGTTAAATTGAAATATAGTGATATAATTTTTTATATTATTATGAATTTTAATGGTTTAAAATATATTATTAAATATATAAATTATTTTTAAATTATGTAAATTATATAATTGGAATTTATAACCTAAACAATTAATAAGAATAAAATACCAAATAAATCTAAAAAAATAATTATAATATATTATGAAGAAATGTTGGAAGACTTTGATAATGCTAACCATCCTTTTACCAATCTCATTAAATGTATTAAGTAGGATCACGTGGATTATGGAAAGTTCATTTAGTGTTTTGAAGAAGCCATTGTCACTCACAATTTAGACGATCTAGAAAATGTATAAATATTTTTCATTGGCAATGCAAAGTTCAAGTTGTTCAATGTTTAAACTTTGATTTGGTATCAAAGCGAAGTTAAGCATCTAGAGTGTGAGTCTTTGTTCTCTATGAGCGATTAGAGCGTGAGATTGTTGTGTGAGGTTGGAGAGAAATTGTGTTGCAGAAAAGTCACATAAAGATCGTTGTGTTGCAGAGAGGGTGTGAAGCCAGTGTGAGAAATTGTTGAAAGTCGAAATTAATACATCGCCATGTGTCAGAGGAAGGAGGTCTGTGTAAACGTCATTTGTCACTATGACACTTGACAGTCAAAATGGATCTATCACCATCCATGCTCATACTCCTTTGCAAATCAAACATTCATATTCCTTGACCAAGTCATGAATTTTGGAAAAAATGACTCTTTAAACTCTTAAAAATGTCTTGTGGACTTTTTGTAGTAATTTCCTGTGCATGCGCTCATACTGCTAAGATTCCCTGCGCAGCTCTGCGCTCTGTTTTCCATTAAAAACTGCGCAAATGACTCAAAGTAAAGTAAAAAATAAAAACAAGTTCTAGAAGCATAGTTGGGCGCATATATCCCAACTAGAAGCCTTTGGGTCATATCAATTTGATCCAAACCCCTCCAATAATGGAGCTAATTCCCTTGGATCATGGAACCCTAATCCCCTCATTTTTGGATCTCACCCATCATTGGTGGATTTGAAACCTCCTTAGTTTCTCCTATAAATTGAGTTGATACTTCAGGGTTAGGGGAGTTCACATATAGTAGTTGTATGCTGATATTTTTGGATTGGAGAGTTTGTTAACCAAGGAGGAATATTAGAGGCATTCGAGAGGAGCCTATATGACATCAAGGCTTGGTTGTAAGATTTCTCTCTACTCTCTAATAACATATTTAGGTACTTTTTTCTCAGTGATTTTTTTTCTTGGATTTGTGAATTATTTGTGTTCATATACTCATTAAAACAATTTCATTTCCCAATCTTCTTGATCATTAGGTTAAGTTGGTTTTTATATTATTATTATGTTGGAGATGGTTTTCTCCAAGAAGCCCTCAACGTGTGGGTAGTGACAGGAAAATTCCTCTATGGATTGTGAAGGAATTCTGAGGCATCCAATCTCGGTTTGGTTTCTTGATCTTGTATCGGTTTAGGTGGTATAACGGTATGGTGAGGGTTTAGGTAATTTAACCTATGGATTCTCTTGGTTGTTTATGGATTAGTTTATCCCATGAGATCCCACATTCATTCTTGGAATATGGCACAGGGGTGGTTGACTGAAAGAAATATTTGGTTCAGCCTAATTTATGGTCAAGTGGTACGTGGAAGTCCTGGACCTAGTTGGCTTTTGTATATGTTTAATAAGAGATAATTTTCTCTTACTTTTGATGAGTAAGTGTATTTGTTATTAGGTGGCTTTAAATGATCTTCTATTTTTGTTATTTCTCTGGTTATACACCAGTTAAAAACATGGTTATTTGACATACATAAATATGGCTCTTATCACATTTTCATTAATGAATGCCCATTTCATGAATGTATGACCTAATTGGTGTTATGACAACTATTGTGAGAAGACATTGATACTTCTTATTAAACCTAAAATAATTTTCTAGATCCTTATGTTCATACATGAATTCATGACCTTTAGGTTGCATGTTTACCAAGTGTTTGACAGAATTTCAGTCCTTCTTGGGAAAGGCCAGTTCAAGTCCTAGTTCAAGTTTTGGTTTATAAGGTTTTTTTTATGTCATTCATCATTTCTGGAAGTTTCATTGAGTTATGGGAAGAGGCCTGAACCTTAGCCCGGAAAAAAAGGTTTATAATTCAGAGTCGCTAGCATAGAATTGACTAGAAAATTCCACAGTCACTGGAAGGAAGGCTTATGAGAGTGACTGGAGAGTTTTATTCACTTGGATGCCTTGGCAAGGGAGCAGCTCAGGCTCTAGGCCAGTGAAAAATAGAGTTATCACAGGGGTTGGACACATGGAGGGGTTGGGTTACCCCTCGAGATTTTGTAGCACCTAAGGGAAGTTAATAAGGTATTACATTGTCAACTCCATTTCCTTAAGGTTGTATAGGAGGTTGAGTCTTATCAGAGTGACCATCAGATCATGCTTACCCCAGGTAAATTAGTTAAAGAAGGTAAATGTGGGAGGAGTGTGTTACAATTCCTTTGTAAATATATTCATTAGAAAAAATATCTTAAACAACAACGACAATAAATATTTCATCATTTGTACCATATTCAAATTTTGGTTCTAGTTCAAGAGGTTGGAACTCAAAAGAGTCGAGATCAACCAAGTTCTTCATCCACTAATATTCTTACCATTATGTATGCAACACTAAATTCAAACCTAAGATGCTTGCCAGCAACACCCAAGTATTATTGCTAACTTCGACACTGGAGTTAGAATTTCCAAACAAAACACATCTCTAAGATATACCACCTATTCATCAATTCCATTCTGTCAACCGAAACCTTATCCTTCTTCTTATATGTTGGAAGCTCTTATACATTCTCTACTTCACCAGACATAGTTCTCTATGACTTTGATTTTTCCTCCAAATCATTGTTGCTCATGGAATCAAAATCTTTCTCGCGACGGCTATGGTCGATGTATCATTAACACCTAAATTTTGGGAAGGGTATAACTATCTCTTCATCTCTAAAACCTATACATGGGAACGTCTTTTATTCAAAATCAAAGCCTATGCCAGTGGATTAAAACAATTTTCACTTGTCACAAATTCAAAATCAAACAATGCATATTGATAATCATTCTTTAGAAGAGAAGCTATGAAATAATTGTAGCTCTCTGTTGGACCTCAATTTTTACCATCAACAACTTGTTTAGAATTTTCCTTGATGTTGAAAATAATATACTAATGCATTTTCTTCCTCTACAAATCTAGGCAATTTTGTTTTCATTCATCTGCAACTCCCATTCTTCATAATGCACAACAAATATTGAACGACATTTTCCAAATCTCACATCATATATCAACACAAATCTACATACTTGAACCCACTTTGCACACTAGTTAGGGTGAGGTTGAGTGGTTTACTTTTCTTTTCATAATCATAAGCATTCTTGTCATTAATAAAATTTCATATTCCATAAATTCCATTCATAAGGTGGTAGTGATTGTGACAAAAATTGCCCCCAAAGCATAGAGGCGCTCACAATTAAAATACAAGACATGAAAACAAATATTCCTTAGCCGTGCAAATAAATCATTATTTCTCACTGAAATATACCATGACTAGATTTCCCATTTTCATGCAAAATTAAAGAGGATTTGCGATGCCACATCATCAATACAACTCATTATTATCAAAATATTTTTAACATATGGTCCCTTAGCACCGTCAGCAGTCACATGAAGGTAATCTCGACTCCAAAACCTACTTCACAAGGGCTTCAACACCATTCCTAACTGTCTGTCAGCTCAACATACAACGTAGCCTAATCACAACAGTCCATTACATGTCAATGAGGCAACAACCTCCATTATGTTGGCTAGAGGAAAAGTTAAACAAGCATACACAAGTTACTACTATACAAAAATATTCTACCCATTAATATTTCTCACATACATCCACCTGACCTACTGCTCTTGGATTTCATACATTACAAGTAACCAACCATGGGTATATAAACACCAAAATTACTAAATAAGGAATCATGCAAACTCTAACTAGAATTTTTCTCTCTGGTTAATTGTTTTATGTAATCTCACACTCAACTTGACTTGGAATTGAATTTCCTTTCTTATCTTAAATCAAATCAACTCTTCACGTCATGCATTGCATGCATACATGAGTAATTACACTTTCTAACACTTCCCCTTAATTATGACCATATTACTCAACCTTAACTTAATCATGACTTAACTATGCCTACTAGGCTTACAATAAAAATTGACTTAATCATAACTTGAACATTCCTATTTTCCTAAGTCTCAGCTAGGCTTACAATGACTCAAAACTTTTACAATGTTGAGTTTCATTTTTTCGTTTCTTCCAAATTCTATACCCTCAAAATTGCTTCATTCTTAATTGTGATTTATTGTTGTAAGCTCCATATTTATTCAATTTTTGTTGTTGCAATTTTTCTTTAACTTCTCTTGTATTTGTTCTGAGTCTGTCTTCTACAACTTCCTCTTCAAAGATCCATTCACTCATGGAATATTGTCACAACTCTTCATCTTCAAACTGAATTTCACTCTGCTTCTTGTACTTAATATTCCTGATCTTCTTTCTACCATATTTCTTGATAGTAGAATTAGATATATTCTTGAATCCATTGCTGAAAGTTTGCGTCAAATTTTTCTTATTCATCTTTAGAGACTTCCATGTCCTTTCTTGCATATTTTTCTTCATTTTATCTTTCAAATATAACTATAATTGGTCTTTTTTTCTATTTAACTGCACACTCAAAATCACTATTAAAAAAAAATCATTTTTCTCTGTTGTGAGATATTTCTCTTCTTCCTCTTCCTCCTATGCCTCTTCAACTGCATTGAAACTATGTTCCACTATTATGTAGTTAGTGGATATTCTCATAAAAAACTATTGACTCACTTTATCCTCTTTTTTCCATCAGTTGCGGCTAGATCACACATTGCTTCATGAGCAATTCCAACTTTTTCTTCATAAATTGCTACTACAGTGGCAGCATCAACCTTCAATTCTTCATCAAACATGAGACTTTCCATATTGTCGTGATTAGTCATTGTTTTAAAAAATAGACCACAAATGTCATTAACATAATTTTCATCTACTCTATGGTGCGATATCCAAGAATGAATGTACTCATTAACAATTTTAACATCACCAAATTCGTTAGTTTTTGTTGAAGTCACAAGAGATGCACTCTTAGCTTCATAAACCATTATTTCATATGAAAAACTCTCTTTGTCATTCTCAAACATAAATTTCTCAACCTATGATGAAAAGAGGTCACCATCAGCTGCAGCGTTACCATTATCAACAAGGTTTAATGTTTGATTCACCAATTCACAAATCACTTTGCAGCCATCATCCACGTGTGTCTCATCACAGTGGGGTTCTCCATCATCTTCACCATCCATGCTATAGTGGAGTTCTCGAGCTTCTATATGCTCTTTCTCTACTTCACACATAGAGGCTTCAACTTCTCTCTTTGCAATCTTTGTTGTGTCTTCTTCATCCATATGTGTGTCTACATAATGGGTTTCAATTTTACAGTCTTCGCGACCATCAACCACATTTGAGTGGGATTCTTCAAGTTGTTTTTCACTTAGAGTATTTCTCATCTAATCTCATATTTGTGACAAACTTCTTTATTTATTCTTTAAAATATTATGATACAACTTGTTGCTACATGTCACTTTCATTTGTACCAAATTATGCTTCCAGAATCTTGCATGCTTCATGGGAAGATGTAGTTTTTGCTACCTTACACAAAATTTCTGATCCAGTGCCCTTTTTTACAAGATACAATACTAAAGCATCACCTACTTCATCATATGGGTTATTAGACTGGCACTCTATCAAATTTTTACATCGAAGAAAATATTCCATCTTAATAGACCAGATTTCAAAATTCTTAACATAAAACATAATACGTTGTAGCGGATCCACGCTACCCCAATCAACCTCAATCGCTTATTTGTCTTCTACTAGACTTGTTAATTCCTTGGCCTAAACCTCTCCAAACATGGCAACGTTATTTTTCCCTTCTTTTCTATTTCTTCTTTTGATCTAATTGAGTTTTTCTTTCAAATCCATGATTATTTTTTCTCACATATCATTCATCTTATGCTTTCGGTCCTCTTTCCTTATTGCATGAGGCTTCTCTCCATATTTCCCCCCTCCCCAAATATATATATATATATATATATATATATATATATATATATATAATATGCATCAACCCTAAGGAAAAATCTTCACCATATTCACAGAAAAAGACTTATTTTCCTAATATAATTTTTTTTTGAACTTTTAAACCAATAAACCATTTTTTTAATATTCCTTATTTCTCCTTTTCATTAATAAAAACCTTTTTTAAGTACTGAATACACTCATTTTCAAATAAAGAAGCTAAATCTTTTTGGCTTTCTTTAATCAGAAACATATTCCTTATAACTTATTTAAAAAAAGTTTACCATACTTAAAAATTAAAACAAAACTCTTCATATATATATATATATTAAATAAAAAATTTCTCTTCATTGTGCTTAAATTTTTTTGGATGGTCCCTCCTTGTAACAGTGACCTGATTTCCTGTGGCAGTTGTTTATTGCGATGGCTGGGGATACTCACTCCAACACCTCTGGTTTAGGTGGCAGCGAAGGCTTCGAGATAGTAACTCTTTAAACACTCAACATTGTGACTCTTGATCAATGACAACATGGTCATTCATGTTTCCTTAGAGTTCAATTTTCAATGGTTTGAATAATCTATGAACAATACACGTTTTTAGAAACTGTCTCCCTCATGATTCTCACGATCTAATATTTAAAAATCCCTTAGTAGTGGCAACAACATGCTTCCACCTTCATGCAGCAATTGGTGGCTTATGGACAACAAGGGCGAGCGACCTTCAGGTTCTCAATGTGATGGCATATCTACTGGATGCATATGGATCCTAAATAAATAGTGCAACTATGTGGACTGTAGCTACAAAATCTCGAATTCTCTTCCTCTTTTCTTTGAAACCTCACTTTGATAACACTTGTTGGTCAAAGACATAGATAAACAAGCATACACAAATTTTTGCTACACAAAAAATCTTATATTAATTAAACTTTGTCACATACATCTATCTAAGTTATTTCTCTTGGCTTTCACACATTACAATAACTCAATCACTTGTATATAAACACCAAACTTACAAAATATGGAATCATGCAAACGCTAACTACACTTGACTCTTCTCTATGGCTAAATTTTTCATGCAAAATCAAACTCGACTTAACTTCAACTCGACTTGTTTTACCTAACTTAACTCAACTCAACTCAACTCAACTCTTCACTTCATGCATTGCATGCATACCAGAAAAATTACTATTTCTAACACATTGCAAAGTTCTACCCAGGATGACACCCCTTCCACACAACAAGTAACATTGTTATGATGATCTTCCTTCTCATCTTTTGACTTTACAAATAGGTCTACAACACACGGTTCTCCATACCCATAACTTCAATTTAGTGGGAGAACACCGGCTACGTATCCCCGGTCTCAAATGAGCTTATGACACACTAGATATTTGTGTTGGGTTTGATGGTCCCTCTGTCATCTACAATAGTTTCTCTAAGAACACTCAAGTAATAATAGCTCCCACATTCTCTTCCTTTCACCTACTCATTAAAAGGATAGACGGACAAAACACACATTACATAAAATGGATTCTACTTTCCCTATGCCATGGGCTCTTCTGTGAATAAAATAAATTCTAGTTTCCCTATGCTCTGGGTCATTAGGTGAAGGAGTTAGCCCAGGTAAGCTCCGATACCTACATAAATTTATTGATCGCACACTATTTAATCAAATAATGTTACATATAAATACATGTAGTGTTGTTTTAAGATAAAGAAACTATCATGGACACACAATCACTTGATTGAGAAAATATCTCAACTAGACATCAATCTAAGAAACATTTATATCTAAAAAACTCTTAAAAAATATAAATAGACTCTTTTACTTAGAAAGCATCACACCTAAAAGCAAGTAGGAATTATACTTTTTAAATCAATAAAAACTCAAATAAATTATCAAACACACAAGATTAAAAAATTAAGTTTATTTATCTATTTCAAACTTTAAATCAATCAATCAAAATGCAAATGGCTAAAATAAATTACCAGAAAATAAAATTAAAAAGTTAGGTTAGAGTGTCATAAATAAAAGATTTTAACCCCCCCAAAAAAATTAAACCATAATTAAAAAAAATCCCAATTAGGTTAATGAAAAAATAATTACAACGGTATTGTATAGTAGAAAACACATGTAATGACAGGGTCAATGAAAAAATAATTACAACGATATTGTATAGTAGAAAACACCTATAATAACAAGGTCAAAGAAAAAATAATTACAACGATATTGTGTAGTAGAAAACACCATAATAACACATTCTCACTTGGATTGGAGAGAACCCACTAGACACCTTCATTGGGCAGGGGCCTGCTTGGAGAAACGTAAGGTTCTGCTGTAGTAACAATCAAAAGTCACTCACTCCTTCAAATAGTAAGAGAGATGTAGATGTGGTGTCCCCGCTTACTACAGGATCTCAGAAGCAACTCAGGAACTAAAACTCATTTTTCTCTCCGGCCAGAAATCACTCACTCCTCTAAATAGTAAGAGTGCCTTCGTAATCCCACTGAGGGACAGCATCTCAAGAACTATGGCAACTCAGGAGCAACTACTGCCATTTCATTAATGTAAGAAGAGAATTCGATCACCCCTCCTTACGAATTTTGTTAAAAGATTGATTTATAATATACATGTTTTAATTGAAAAACTTAAGATGCCTTATCCACGACACGGGTAAAATATTTTGATGAATTTCATAAACAAAATTAATATATTAAAAAATTAAAAAAGTATTCATTAAAAAATATTTTTTAAAAGTGTAAATGAATTCAATTTTATAAAAGTTTACAATTTTAAGAATACAAAATATTATATTAAAAAATTAAAATATTTAGAATATATTTTAATGTAGTTTTATAAAATTATTTAAATATTATTTATGAAAGAAATTTATTCTACATTCAAGTATGTCGCCATTTATAAGTGTATCTATCTTTTAAAATAAAAATAAAACGTTATAATCTAAATAGGAAACTAAAAAGTCAGGTTCTAAATACAAGAATAATATGGGTTACAATAAAATAAATAAATATGTTTTAAAGTAATTAGAAGTAAAAAAATAAAAATAAAAATAAAAGATGTTTAAATCTTATACTTTTCAAAATATTTCAGTGCGAGATTTAAATAAATTATTTTAAGATTAATTAATTTATATAGAAATCAACTTTATATATAGACATAAATTAACTTTATTTATATTTATATAGAAAAAGAAATTTAAATAAAATATTTTACTGTTGGGAGCTCTGAAGACTTCGGGGATAATTTGTTTGGGTCAGAGCTAGTCAAGCTCTGTAGTGCTCAGGATCTCATAATTTGCAACGGTCTAAAGAAGTGGCCCAATTCTAGCCAGATGACCTGCATCCATGGGCTTGGCAGCAACGTGGTAGACTATGTTATTTCCGATCTCCCTTTATACAACGAAATAATAAATTTTGACATCTTAAACGACCACGAGACTGACTCTGATCATAGGCCTTTACTCATAACTCTCAATTTTGTCATGCATAGAGATCCCATTGAAGATAATCCTTATAGTCAAAAGAACTTAATCTTTGATAGAAATAAAAACGGTCTATTTCTAAATGAATTAAAAACTAATTTGCTTCCTTTATCTAGTATACACAACATAGATGACCTCTATCATAATTTTACTACAGCCCTCTCATATTCTATTAACAAGTTCTCCATTGAAGTCTCAAGTAATAAAAGAAATAGAAAAACCAACCCATGGTATGAAAAAGATTGTAAAAGTACGAGGAGAGCAATTAAGGAAGTTGTTGATGAATCTCTCAAAATTGACAAGATAAAAATCTACAAAGCCCTAACTAAAAAGAAGAAAAGGCAATATCTTCGTAAAAGACAAGAGAATCTCTCACACCTCTCTAAGGTGTCTCCTAAGAAATTTTGGAGGCAGATTCTAACTAGGAAAACTAAAGATAACAATAAAATCACTTTACACGACTAGAATTCCTATCTTAAAAAACTTTATGAATCTCCAAATTCCAGTGACAACTTTGAAATGCTGCTCACAACAAAAGAAATTTTCTCATTAGAAGAGATTGGTTTTGGGGTTAAACGCCTGGAAAATGGGAAAGCTAAAGGCATTGAAGGCTACCAGGCGAAAATCTTAAATATTGGAGGTCTTATCCTCATCCCCCACATCCACAAGCTTTTCAACCAAGTGGTCAAGCAAGGGTTCCCTAAACCTTGGACTCAGAGCCTCATTATCCCTATTTTTAAAAGTGGGGATACAAATAACCCCTCTAATTATCGGAAAATTATGATTAGCCCTCTCTTAGCCAAGTTATATGGTATTATTTTGGAAAATAAGTTGAGAATTTGGCTTGAAAGTGAAGGTAAGCGGGCTAAAGGCCAAGCGGGTTTTAGAAGCCAGCACTCAACAACGGACCACCTCGTTACGCTTAGGATCATTGTGGAGGAATGCTGCAATGATAAATCCAATCTCTTTTGTTGCTTTGTGGACTTTAGAAAGGCTTTCGATACGGTTCCTAGAAACAACCTATGGAATAGATTAGAAGAGCTAAATGTTCCTTTCGAGCTAAGAGCGGCCACTATAAGGTTATACGAGAATGTAATTGCCAAGTTAAAGAGCAATGAGGGGTGGTCGAAAGATATTAAGTGTAATATCGGAGTTAAACAAGGTTGCCCCCTCTCCCCTACCCTATTTGGCATTTACATCGACAAGCTAGAAGGTTGTTTAGAGGAAGCAGGATGTGTTGGCATGATCTTAGCTGGGATAGTCATCATCCTTCTTCTCTATGCTGATGATATTGTTCTTCTCGCAAGGTGCCCATCTGATCTTGATAAGCAACTTAGACTTCTTAAGGATTTCTACTCTACCATGGGTATGTCTATTAACACTGACAAAACAAAAGTTATGATTATCAAATCCAAGAAGGGCACTTACGCTAATTTTATGTATGACAATAGTAACTTGGAGGAAGTGTCTTCTTACAAGTACCTAGGAATTGATATTCATCACAAGCTCAATTGGAACTATAGCATTCAGAAAAGGATTAATGGGGGGTGGAAAGCTTATTTTGGTCTTGAAAATAATTGTAAAACGACAAACCTCGTAATGTGGGATAGAAATAAGTTCCTCTTTGAAACTTTAGTCACTCCTGTTATCTTATATGGATGTGAGGTTTGGGGTTGCAACATCTCTAGATAATCCTGGAGAAATATTGAGCAAATCCATAAGCATTTTATAACATATAACCTTAAAATTAAAAGCAATACACCCTATCCTACTCTCCTTATAGAAGTGGGTCTTTCCCCTATCGAGAGCCTAGCTATGACTAGGCTTCTGTTGTACAAGCACAAGCTCAATAGCATAGGAGACCATAGACTTCCTAAGCTAGCTTTAAATTCCAACCAAAACCACCTAAGGCTTAAAAGAGGTTGGTATAAAGACACCAGGGCCTGGTTAAACCATTGGGAGATCGATGAGAATGTTGCATTGCAAAACATTAATAACATTAAAAAAATTGTTACTTCTAAGTTCAAAGAAAAAATGTGGTGTGAGAAAGATCTAGTAGCTAAAAGAAAATTAACATATTATAAGGAGGTCATCAACCCCACGCTAGAAGATCAAAAGTATCTCTTTGTTTTAACTAGCTCAAAGAAGAAAATTAATATAGCCAAGATTAGAACGAACTCTCATGAGCTCCATAGTGAAATAGGTCGTTGGACAGTTCCTAAAACACCATGGATGGAAAGGATCTGCCATCTCTGTGAGAATATGAACATCGAGGATGAAAATCACTTCCTCTTAGAGTGCCCCGCGTACAACCACATTAGAGCTCAATTTCATAATATTTGTTGCAATACTGACCTTCCTAGCCTTTTAAGATGTCAAAATTATAGTGAGCTCGCGAGACTTTTCTCCAAGCTTTTCGAGCATAGGAATAAAATCTTAAATCAAACTAAATAACTCTTTTCTTTAGGTCCGATGGACCAAAGATTGGTCTCAGTGGACGTTAACCATCATCATCATCATCATAAAAAAAAAAAATTAATTGAATGCGAGTTATGAATAAAATATAATAATAAAAAAATCATTTTAATTTTGACTCTCCATGTACATGTTATGTAAAATATTCTAATATTAATTATGTATATATTATAAATATTTAAAAAAAATTATGTATATATAATGAGAAAATTAAGTTTTATGGTTAAAATAACACATTGCATTGTATCTCATCTAAAAATATCTCACTAAAATATTATTTTAGGTAGAAATTTGATCTTTCTTTTCTCATGCTAGATCTGTACTAAATATAACCAAATTGAGTTCATCTAAAAAGTTTGACCAAAACATTATTTTAATAAGAAATTTGATCCCTCTCCATTAATATTAAATCTTAACTAAATATATTGGAGTTTTTTTCCTAGTCACTAAAATCTAATCTATCTTTTTTTAAATCCCATATATAAATATTTAATAATTTTTATGCGGGAGGCGTTCTCTTTGTTGGTTTTGGGTGGGCAGAGACTGTTCACTCCAGCCAATGAAATGATTTCTCATGGCCCTTCCAGCCAATAAAAATTAGACACGTGGCAGCTCCTCAAACCAATAAAAATCTTCCACCTATTACTTTTGTCCCTCCAACCAATAAACCTTGCCTGGCCCTCCGGCATTCCCTTTACAAGGTCGTGCAAATGCTAATTTATTATTATGGAATCAGATTCAGTATCATTACAAATTTCTAAATACTAAAACCCCAAAAATTAACCGCTGCCATCTATATTTTCAAAAAATTCCACAAATGAAACAATCAAAATTATGCTAAAAATTTCTATTGTTTTATAAGCGAAAACAATATTGTATTAAACGCGGGCATTATTGTATGTAAACGCAGGATAACAACTCATCGCGAAAAATTGGTATCGTGAAAATTTGGTGAAATCGAAAAGATTGACGAAAGTGATGTTATATGAATCAATGTTCTAATAGTAGTAGGAAGACACAATATCATTATTATGTAATGAGGTTCTTTGTTAACAAAATGTAAATGCTTTATACAAAAACTGAACCCGAGGGTCAAACTGGTACCGCTGGCCAACATTGTGATTATTTTATTCCCTTGAATTTTGTGTCCACCGTCATTTTCACAGAGCTGTCATTGGGAAACAGCTTTGAGCTTTCCTCAAATCTTAGAAGCTGCCGACTCTTGTAACTGACTTATTCTGCCGGACTGTGACCGGCATTACAGGTACCAACCTCTCATAGACGGTTGAGCAGGTAGCGTTACGTGCAGTACACTGACATTTTCTCTGGATGCGCAGTGGTTCAAACCTCGACGTAAAATCATTAAAAATTTTCTGTCACTGTCTTTCTCTTTGTGTTTCCAATGTGATTAGAGATGATCAAAACGGAGCTACGCAGATTAGTATGACGTAATTTTGGAGAAAATATGGGTGCAGTTTTATGAACATATCCTTTTCTCTACGGTTTGATGGAAGCTTCTCATTTTGAAAATATATATTTATATTTTTGGTCGTAAGTATGTTGTTCCACATACAGTTTTAAATAGTATTTTATGATTTTAAAACTCAAAATTAATTTTTTTAATGATATTGATAAATTTAGAACTAAATACCTAACAATATTAGTATATAATGGGAAGAGATAGTCGAGGATAAATTTTTGTTCATACTTATGTCATGCTAAAGCCTGGTTCAAGTTCGATAAAGCTCTCTTTATAATCCTACAAAAAAACAATTTATTAATTTCAATACCGTCATTCTTCTCTTTCAGATTCCAGCCTTCATGACCTCTTAAGCTTTTTAGTGGTTGCAAAATTTATATAATTATTTTTCTGTAATGATTTTACGGTTAAAGTTTATGGAAGTATATATATTTTATTGCTTTAAAGGTATTGTTTTTAATGAATTATTAGACTTATTCAAACTATTTAAACTCATTCTTGGTGGGGTGTAATTGCAGATAGAACAAGGGCCTTAGGCATTATGCATTTAAGAGGGAGGATGCAGCCCGTCTTAACATGCAATGCTACAAATGGCAGTGTGGTAAGAGAGAGGAGTCGAAGTAAGGTCTTTAATCTCTGGTGCAATTCCGTTGTTCAATTTGTGTGTCTCACCATCTTGGTGTTGTGTATTGTAGTAGGTTTCGAAGGTTGGAATGTAAACCATGTTGGACGGTGTAAACTATGTTTTAATGCTTAGGGCTGCCTCTAAGCTTGGTCTCATCCATGGTTACTGGAAGTTTGCATTCCAGAAGAGATGTTGTAGGCATCTTGTTTCAAGTGCAACACAAACTCTATGGACACATCTCTATTATTCTGAGGTTTTAATTGGGTCTAGTTTTATGTGTGTAGGTATTAAATTTTCGTATATGTATTTTCATTTTTGGTCCGGTGATTCCGTCTGGAGTGTTCTGTTAATTTGGCATTGGGTCTTGTTTTGGTGTCCCCATTTAAGGCTTAAGATAAGGTTTGTGATTCCTATTTGGAGTAAATTACAGGGTCTTGTTGTGTTGGGTCATTTTCTTGGCAGTATAAGCATTAGTTGGCCAAATTTGGTGTCTAGTTGTGCTCTCCTGGGTGTCGACGTATTTTGTCCTTGGTGTTGATTTTCTCTTGTTCAATGATCAATGGAAAAGGGTATTCATTAAGGAATATTTATCCTCTGTCTTAATTGGTGGGTCTTCTATAAATATTGGGTCATATGTCTCGATATTTTGTGATGATTTAGTCTATCGATATCTTGGTCTTATAGGAGGCGGGTTGATTATGCTTTATTCTTCTTTTGCAGGTGGAGGAAGTCAAAACAGTGGAAATAAGTGTGCCTCTTGAGTCTCTGTGATGTCATCGAGACAAAGAGTGAGGTGCATAAGGGGTGAGGTGGAAAAGCTTAGCTAGGGCAACAAGGAGTGAGACTCTTTTCCTGTGACTCGAAGACCACCTACTTCAATATAATTTCACCAGATACTCGTAAGGAAATTTGTAAGCTTGAGACTCAAGTAGGGGGGAAAAGGAAATCTATTTTTGATTCCAAACTTTTTGACATCTCAGCTTTGGTTCCTAACCTTGGGCATACTAGGGCAAGGAGGAAGAACTACCTAAACTGTGTGGCTCTTCATTGGCATATGAAGACCTTGCAGGGCCTAGTTTTGAGGGATAAGTAAGAGGAGAAATACAATATTTTTTTCATCCTTGGAGGACATCATTAGGATGCTCAAGGATCAAAGTTTTTTAATGGATGAGATTAATTACCGCTTGGCGCATGTAGAGAGCCATATATCCTATGACTTAGATGGTGGGGACTTGATGGATCCATCAGGTTCTAGTGCGAGGGATCCAACAAATATTTCATCTTCGAACAACGATCACTGAGCATGAATGGTGGGTGGCGCAATATGTTGGTTTCCTGGTAGTTCTTGGCCCATTTATGCATGGTATTTGTTATATTGTTTGGTTTCCTGGTTGTGTCAACATAGGCCAGTTGCAATGTTGTGATTTCTATGGAGGTTCCAGACCCATTTCATAGGGCAATTTTATTTATTTTGAAATATTTGTTATTTGGAAATGGTTGGATGCGACAATTTAGTCTCAATTTTGATGTTTGTGGTTGTTATGGGCCCATTTAACAGGGTACTTCTTATTCATTTTGAAATATTTGTTGTATGGAAATGGTTGGATGTGACACTTAAGTCTCAATTTAGTTGTTTGTGTACTAGTCATGGTAGTTTTGTAAGGTTTCTTATGTTGGAATTTGGGTGAGATTTTTGTTCTTTGAAGTTCGTAGGAGGAAATTATGCTTGGGTAATATATTTGTATCTATGTATAGGATAGTTAGCTGGAGAGGCATGTGCCAAATCTAGCCTTGGTCTTAATGTAATATGGTTATGGGAGTCTTTTGGTTTTCTAGTCGTCACTGGTAGCCAGATGAAGAGTGCTTTTATCCTCAATGGTCACTTTTGAAAACCATGTAAATTTGTTTTCTTAGTAAATTATAAATCCTTAATTAGAAAAATTTATATATTATAACTCAAAATTAAATAAATAAATAATTAGAAGCACGAGATTTCAATTGGAAATATTCCAATTTAGTTGGTTTTGAAAAGTGCTTGTAGATCAATTTGAACTATGAAATTTCATTCAGCTAGATTCCAACATTGGTGTGTTGAGATTCAACAAGAAGATCCTAGTGAAAATTATGCACCTACACTAGGATGGAGCCTTAGGCTATTTTTAGGTGGAGGTCTATTTATAGATGCATGATCAAATACTATTTATAGATGATGTCTATTTATAGATGGTTGAGCGAATTATATTTATAGATGATGGTATATTTATAGATGTATGTGCGAGTTCTATTTATAGATCACATGTATCTTTATAGATGCATGTCAGCTATTATTATCCCTTAATATTAGTTGGACAATAAACAATAATCTATTCTCAATGAGCACTTGGAAATAGTTAACTGAAGTGGAAAATCAGTTAGCTATAGGAAATTCTAGTTCAAAGGTTGGTTGGTTGGACATGCAAGTGGACTTAGTTGTAACTGATTGATTCAAAGTTGTAATAGAGTTCAATGTGTAGTTATGTGAGTTGTAAAATAATTTAACTCAGTTAAGTGAGTTAAACTCAGTTGTGCTAGAAGATACACTAGTGAGAGATCAATGAATTAATTATTAATTAATTCACAATCACTCGTCTCACATGCAACTAAATATTTACTACTGTTAACTACATGCATGTCAGATCCAGTGGAGACCCAGTTGAGATGTAGGTGAAAGGGACAATTTGACTATCAGTTGTGACATTAGTGGATTCACTCATGCAACCACACACACATTGGATGTACCCATGAGGATTGTGTAGCCAAGACAAGTAGGATTCCATTCATTCAGGGATTTCTATCAGCTGGGATTGCGCAGTGGAGGCAAGCTGTCTCGAGGCAGTAAATTGGCACATGAATTTGCCAATTTTTGTATGACAGTGTGAGACGATTTTAGATTGTACTGAGAGATCTTGGATTAGAGTTTTATATGAGATGGTTTCATGATCCATGATATGTACATAATATATGATAGTGGGGTTTTTAGCTTTATGCTTTCCCAGTAAAAACATATGTGTTATGTGTGATTGATCTTTCTTCTTGATATTGCAATTGGCGATCATGTTTTAAATTCCACAATGATATTTGTAGAAGCGATTCTATATTTAACAGTGGCATATAATTGTTAGACTAAGAGAATCCAGGAAATACATAATTTGTATTATAATTTCTACATGGTATGGGAGTACAGAAGATTGCAATTTTGAAGCAGGCGCTGAGTTTGTTGGTGGAAAGAATTCAAATTTGCAGAAATATTTTCTTGGTGCTACAATTGAGTAAACATCGAAATGGCTTTCAATGGCTTCTGGATATAGTATGCACTCGAGGGAAGCTCGAACTACATTACTTGGAAGGATAGGATGGAAGTGGTGCTCAAAGATAATGGCTTGAATGAATTCATTGAAAATGATGTTCTTAAGCCCACTTCGATAGATGTTTCATTACTTGATGCATGGCAAAAGAAAATGGCAAAGGAGAGGAGGATTCTGTTGGAAGGTGTACGAGAGCACATTTTCTCAAGACTTCATGGGAAAGCCACACCATATTCTATGTGGATGGCTCTGAAGGATCTTTTCCAAAGAAAAAGCGACCATAGGAAATTGGCGCTCAAATATAAACTCGGGAAGATCAACATGGAAAAGGGTGACAACATTCCAAAGTATCTCACGAAGTTTGTCCAATTTTGGGATGAAATGGGGAGTGTGGGAATAACTGTTGCTGATGATGATTTGGTAAGCTTGGCTCTCTTGGGACTTCCTAAGAGTTGGCACGGTTATGAAGGCTCTATCAATGGACGGGAAAAACTAGAGGATTGGGAACGACTGTGGTAAGATCTAGCGGAGGAGGAGTCCAGGAAGAACACTAGAGATGGCTCTTCATCAAAGCATGATGATGGAGAGGATTGTGCTTTGGTTGCCAAGGCAAGGAAGGGGAAGGGGAAGAAATTCCATTCTAAATCCGAGTCTAAAGGAAAGAAGCTGGATTTGTCGAAGGTGAAGTGTTTTCACTGTCACAAACATGGGCATCTCACTACTAACTGTCCGCAGAAGAAGAAGAACAAGAAGGCTGCTAGAGTTGCAGCTGGTGAGGCCCTTACCTCACAATTTGAACTTGACTTCTCCTTGATCGCATGCATGGTGTCAAGTGCATTGGGATCAGTGTGGTATTTGGATAGTGGCGATTCCTTCCACATGACAGTAGATAAGGAGCTCTTCAGTGACTTGGAGGAGAAATATCTCCAAATGCATATAGAGATGGGCGACGATGGATGATACATTGCGAATGGCATTGGTACTATTACCTTTTAGAGGGATTCAGGTAAACCATTTCAATTGAAATATGTTATGCATGTTCTAGATCTAAAGAAAAACTTGGTCTCAGTCACAATGTTGGAGGACTGAGGTTATGACGTCTTTTTTAGCGATGGAAAAGCTTTCCTGCAACATAAAACAATGGGTCAAGACAAGAGGATAGGGTTTTGAGTTAAGAATCTCTACAAGTTGGAGGTAGATGGTAGCGCTGCCATGATGGGCAAGGCAGAAAAAGTGGTGAGATGGGATGAGGGCGAATTATGGCACATGCAATTGGGCCATCTTCATCATGGAGGCTTGAAAGTAATGCAGAAAATATCTACTGGACTTTTAATGGGAACACTTGCTTAGTTAGATCAGTGCAAGGGTTGCATCATGGGGGAGTATGTAAATTCCACCTTTCATGAAAAGGAGAACCATGCTTTCGTGATCCTGGGGAGAGTTCACACAAATGTGTGTCGACCATTATTGGTTGCTTCAGCAACAAAACATAAGTATTATTTTATTTTTGTTAATGAATTTTCTCGTAAATGTTGGATCTTCTTCATGAAAAAGAAGGATCGAACATTCTCAAAGTTCTATGAGTTTAAGGCATTTGTGGAAAAAGAGTCGGGGTAGCAAGTGAAGGCTCTGAGGAGCAATAATAGTGGAGAATACATCTCTAATGAATTCAAAGACTTCTACAGAAAAGAAGGAATTCGAAGAGAACTCATAGTACCTCATAACCCACAACAAAATGGGGTCGCGGAGAGGAAGAACAGAACGATCGTGGGTGCAACATGAGCGATGTTGCGTGATCAGAGCCTACTAATGCATTTTTCTTCGGAAGCATCCAACACTGCAGTTTATGTGCAAAACTGTTGTCCTCATATAGTACTTGGCATGAGTACACCTGAAGAAGATTTCACTGGTAAGAAGCCGGATGTTTCACACTTTAAGATTTTTGGCTCATCTGTTTATGTGCATGTGACCAAGAACACCAGGAAGAAGTTGGAGCCGACTGCTGAAGTTGGGATATTTGTGGGGTACACAGAAACACCCCATAATTATCATGTGTATTTTCCTAATAGTAAGATGATTGTTATGCGGCGGGATATAAAATTCGATGGGGGGAAATCCATGCGGTTGTCGCTTCAGAGGGAGCTAGAATTTCATGTAAAGGAGGAACTGTTGGTTCCCAAAGATGAGTCTCTAATGTGGATTAGCCACATGAGGAGGTTCATGGAGTGGAGAATTTCACTCATGCAAAGCCAAACATCAGAACTGGAAGAAGGCATACCATAGAAGCTGATAGGCTGAGAATTGATGTTGCGTAGAATGTAGGATCCCCTACTTCATAGCGCAGACAAATACAGTCTCTTGATCGATTTATTTGATACATGGATCTCATGAGAAAATGTATTGTGATTGAGCCATCTTCCTTTCAGGAAGAAGTGCAAGAGCCCACATGGGTAGATGCAATGGTGGAGGAGTATGACTCCATTGTCAAAAATAGTGTTTGGGAAATTGTTCCAAGGCCGGTTGATAGATCAGTGGTAGGTTCAAGACGGATCACCAAGGTAAAGAAAGTTGTTGATGGGAGTTTTGAGAAATACAAGGCCAAATTTGTGGCCCAGGGCTTCTCACAGATCGAGGGGATTGATTATGAAGAAACCTTTGCACTTGTCAAAACGTATTCTTCCACAAAGGCCATCCTTGCTCTCTCAGTGCAGATGGGCTAGCGCATTCATCAGATGGATGTGAAGACTGCATTTCTCAATGGGATGATTGAGGAAGAGGTGTACATAGATCAGCCTGGAGGATTTGAGATCTTCAACAGTGAGTCGCATGCGTGACAACTCAAAAGAGAATTGTATGGGTTGAATCAAGTACCCATTGCTTGGTACACTTGGATAGACAACTATTTGATAGAACTAGGCTTCACTAGAAGTGAGGCGGATGCAAACCTATTCCAAATTGTGGTGGAGGGTAAGGTTTTAATCATTTTTCTTTATGTTGATCATTTAATATTTACTGGTGATGAGCAGTTGATACACTCATGCAAGGATGACCTTGCAAAGGAGTTCGAGATGAAGGATATGGGCTCCTTCATTATTTCCTTGGATTGGAAATATGGCAGTGAGATGGTGAGATTTTTGTGTCTTAAGGCAAATATGCAAGGGAGATACTGGGTAAGTTTCACATGTAGGACTGCAAACCCATGGATACTCCTTTTCCAAGAAACTGGAGGAAAGAGGATGCTACATCTGGAGAGGTAGTGGATGCTACTATCTATCGACAATTAGTGGGTTCGCTAATGTATCTAGTGAACATGAGACTGGACATTTGTTATGCAGTTAAACAGCTAAGTCAAGTGATGGTTAAGCCTACCAATCTCTTTTGGAAGGCAGTCAAGCATGTCCTGAGATACCTAAGGGGCACATCTAAGTATGGCTTATGGTGTAGACATACAAATGAGGTGAAGTTGCATGGCTTCATGGATGCAGATTGTGGGGGTAGCCTAACGGATAGAAAGAGTACATTAGGGGGGATCTTTAGTATCAGATATATAGTTGTTTCTTGGTACAACAAGAGGTAGAGATCCGTGGCACTCAGTTCAACAGAAGAGGAGTACATGGCAGCAATTCAAGCTTCATGTAAGGCTATTTGGATGAGAAATATCTTGGTTGGTTTGCTTTGTTCTCATTTAGATCTGACAGTGATTCATTGTGATAATTAGAGTTGCATTAAACTCTCGATTAATCATGTGTTTCATGATATATCTAAGCATATAGATATCTGGTATCATCATATCAGAGATTGTGTGTAGCGGAAGATCATGTTGCTTCAGTACATTCCTACGGAAGATCAAGATGCAGATATTTTGACGAAGGTGTTCACTAGGAGTAAATTCGAATACCATAGAGACAGGATCGGGGTGAAGGATAATCCCTTTCTTGTTGAGAGGGAGTGTTGAGATACAACAAGAAGATCCTAGTGAAAATTATGCACCTACACTAGGATGGAGCCTCAGGCTATTTTTAGGTGGAGGTCTATTTATAGATGCATGAGCAAATTCTATTTATAGATGATTTTTATTTATAGATAGTTGACAAAATTCTATTTATAAATGATGGTCTATTTATAGATGTATGAGCAAGTTCTATGTATAGATCGCATGTATATTTATAGATTCATGTTGGCTATTATTATCCCGTAATAATAGTTGAACAATAAAAAAAAATCTATTCTCAATGAGCACTTGGAAATAGTTAACTGAAGTGGAAAATCAGTTAGCTATAGGAAATTTGAGTTCAAAGGTTGGTTGGTGGGACATGCAAGTGGAATTAGTTGTAACTGAGTGATTCGAAGTTGTAGCAGAGTTGGATGTGTAGTTATGTGAGTTTTAAAGTACTTTAACTCAGTTGTGCTAGAAGATACACTAGTTAGAGATCAATGAATTAATTATTAATTAATTCACAATCAGTGGCCTCAGATGCAACTAAAGATTTACTATTGTTAACTACATGCATGTCAGATCTAGTGGAGACCCATTTGTGATGTAGGTGAAAGGGATAGTTTGACTATCAGTTGTGACATCAGTGGGTGCACTCATGCAACCAGACACACATTAGATGTGCCCATGAGGATTTCACAGTCAAGGAAAGAAGGATTCCATTCATTCCGGGATTGCTATCAACTGGGATTGTGTAGTGGAGGCAGGTTGCCTGGAGGCAGTAAATTGGCAAATGAATTTGCCAATTTGTGTATGATAGTGAGACGATTGTATATTGTACTTAGAGCTCTTGGATTAGAGTTTTGTATGAGAAGGTTTCATGATCCATGATATATACATAATATATGATAGTGGGTTTTTTAGCTTTATGCTTTCCCAGTAAAAAATATTTTGTTATTTGTGATTGATCTTTCTTCTTGATATTGCAATTGGCGATCATGTTTTAAATTTCACAAAGATTTTTGTAGAAGTGATTTTGTATTTAACAATGGCATATAATTGTTAGATCAGGAGAATCCAGGCAATACATAATTTGGATCAATTTTTCCACATGGTGGACATAAACTACATTCTAAGTGAAATTTGTTACATTTATTGCCTAGATGATAATATTTCATGGAATATTTTAGAATATTCTTGATAATAGTCACTGTTTAAATTTATTTTAAAAGTAGTTATTTTTTTTCCTAATTAAATGGTTAATTTAAAAAAAAAATGTCATATGAACATGAGTTATGGTAATGATTTATGGTTTTTTTAATTTGAAGAATTTCGATGATAAAATGAAGGTGAATATTTATGGTTAAAATCATGTTGCATATTTTTTTAAATGTATACATGTTACTTAGATATTGATTCTTTTTTACTTGAAAATAATAATTTTAAATAAAGTTGTAATTTAGTTAAATTTTTTTTTAATAATGTGAAATGCGTTATGAAGTATTTTGATACTATCATTCAAATCAAAAGCTTAAAATGTAACATTTTTAAGTAACAATGTAACTATTATTTAATTCTTCTTTTATCGTGAATTATGATAAAATTTGTTTTTTAAAGAAATAATATATTTTTATTTGGAATTAAGTAATATAACTTTTTTACAATATTTTGATTTTTATTTATTTAAATCATATTTTTAAATAGACGGATTGTTTAGCATTATAAAAATATTTTAAAAAGTGTTTAAATAGGGAAATAGATTTAACATTTTGATAAGACACTCAAATTGTGGAAACTACACTCTTTTTTTTTTTTAATGTGTATACATATTTTGGAAAGTAATGTAAATACATGTTTTGAGACTTTTTGTGATTAGGCTAAGGCTAGGCGGGAGGGGTGTTGGCCCTTGTATTGGATAGAAAAAGACCAGTTCTCGGTGGAGTCTAGATACCCTGTGTAAAGTTTAATTCCCCTAAAATGACTTTCATCCTTAACCTCTCCCCATCACATTAGAACTTACAATCTAGGAAGTACTAAATCCCACATGATTATTTTTTACAAAATGTGTGTGGACTTGGAGTTACATAAAGAAAATTATTTCAAGGTAAAATTACAAATCAAATTCAAATCTATTTTATATGTTCTACAAAGAAGATAAGGATACAAAGAGAGCGGCTCAGACAATTCAAACCTCTTATATTAGTGGATACATTTGTATAGGATAGTAGTATGTTCAAAATGATGACACAACGATCAATAACGATAATATAAATAAAGTGAAATGATGGATCTCGTGGTCAATTGATGTTGCAGCGAACCTCGCAAATCCAATGCGTGAGTTATGGATATCATACTCTATCCACATTTTCTTTGCATGGTGATTTCCCATAACTTGAGAGTTATTTCTCTTCCTTCTTTCAATAATTTGACTTCTTGGGGTAGGGGTCAACTTATTCGAAGAAACTAAGGTTCTAAATTAAAATTATGAGACTACAAAGTACTTAGGTCAATTAAAAGTTACTTACTCCTTCAAATAGTAGGAAATATGTGGGATCCCTACCTCCTATAACATCTTAGGAATTACAACAACTTTAGAACTACTATTCATTCTCTTTCAAGCAAGAAGTCACTCAATCCTTGATTTGATTCGAAATTGGTGGATATCCACCCTTTTCATTAAATTACCATGGTCAATATTGTTTTATACCATTGGTGCTTTCCAAGCCCATGGTTTTTGTAAACCATTGTATCTACTCATGGTATTCGAGAGGTGGAAGGAAACAACATAAAAATATAACTGTATAATTAGTTTTTTCCATAGTGAATTATAATATTCACTCATAGTATTCAACCAAAGTTTTTGTAACTAATGGTATTTACCCATGATATTCTACATATGATGAAAGTACAGGACCCTAGTGAAAAGACACCGTAAATAATATAAGTACAAACCTTCACTATTGTAAACACATGATTTTTTTTTCATGATTCCATACAACGATATTTTTAATAGTTTAAAATAGTTAACTCTTTTCATATGCCTCTACTCTACATTACTTATTTTGTGCCCTTATCACATTTGTTTATGATCAATATTTTGTCTCATTCCTCAAAGAGTCTAGATCAATAATATAAAATTGACCTACTCTTTAGTAATTTTTTTATGCATGTCCCCAAAAAGTTCAAGGTATAAGGAGTTGGGGATAGAACTACTTAAGCCTTTGCAAGACCATCCTCACAAACCCTGACAACCTCCCACGATGGAAGAAAAGAAAGATGACAAATTAGGATATCCTATTAAATTGTTGTTTGAGGAGACCCTCATGCAAAAATGGGTTGAGATGATGGATAATTTCTCATAGATCCTTCAAAAAATGACAAAATTGATGAATATTCATGAAATCATCTCTTTGGATGTGTTTCTCCCTTCAAGGTACAAGTTAGTTTTGATATTCCTATATTTGAAGATCAAATAGTTGAAATTTTATAGGAAAATGATTAAATATGTTGGAATATTGTTCTTCAGTCCACATTTTCTCCGATAGTGAGAATATTACTTTTTGAACCTTTAATCCATCCCCCATATAAAGGATTGTCGAGAGACTTACCATGAGAAAAAATCCAGTGAGGAATCTCCAATGTTTGTAGTCGCATGCACTTGGAACTCTTTCAAGAATTCTATGAGGGAAAAATATTACCTTTTTGGAAGCTAAAAATACCAATGCATGAGATGGACCACACTGTGGCAAGAGAGGAACTAAATAGTGTTGGGGTTCAAAAATGTATTCCATACCTTGCGCACCACACTTGGTATCAAAGACTCCGAGTGACATTTGTTGCTCAAATACCATGGAAATTTGCATAGATACTTGCAAACAAAAATTGAGTTTATGGAAATATGTTTACTTAGTGTAATAGACTAATATGTTTTCTAAATTGAACAAAAAATTAAATAGAAGAAGCAAGAGTTTGGATCTATGAATTATTCACAACAAAAACATGGCAAAGGTAGCCCAAAACCATAGAAAAAAGGATAGAGCCAAGATTAACCACCCCAGCACAACCTACTGAGCTGAAAATAAAGAAGAGAAATGGGAAGATGAGAAAAGACATGTCACTACTAGGAAAATACCCTCTAGCAGAGGTTATAAAGGAGGTTTTTAGTTTTATAAAATTGGCCAAAATTGTCAAAAAAACATTTTCTACAACATCCGTTTTCGGTAAAAAAAGGTTTTGGTGGAGCTTCTAAGGGAATTTCAACACAATTAAAAAAAAACTGGGCGGCTAGAGGTTGTTATGGATGTTTTTCTGATCTCTGCACCAATCTGGTGTCAACACACGAGTGTGTTGTACTGTGAACACACTGGTACTATAAACCTACCAAGCACCAAGACAGAACACAAATTTCAAATGCCCCGAGACGTTTAGCAACGACCCGGTGCGTGTTAGCCAGACAGTCGCACCGAACTGGTGGAAGGTGCATGCACCGGGTCTTTAAGGTATAAAACCGCACTGAGCCGTGTAGGTGATACAACACACCGGGCCATCAAGTTATAAAAACGCACCAATGCGTTAAAGGAAAACTGTACCAGTGCATGAAATGCCTATCAGATCGCCTAGGTGGTAGTCATCTATAAAGCACACTAGACATTCTAATTGGTATTGGTATTTGTGTTGTGTCCATAGGTCATAGAAATGCATGGGTGCACAGTGTCGGAGAAATGCACCGGTGCGTAGTATCACACAACACACCGAGCGTTCGAACTGGTATTGGTATTTGTGCGGTACCCATAGGTCGTAAAAACTCACTGGTGCATATTAGCATACAAACACATCAGTGCACGGTAACTAACACACATCGGTGTTCATTTTGTATTTTTTAGAATCATCAACCCGTGACAGTGCAATTATTGTCATTTTTTAAAATTCATTATTCATCAAAAGCTGACACATATCTTATTACCGTATTCATATCAATTAAATTTTATTAGTGCATTTGAATGTGATGGTTGGATTAATTGGTTATATCATATCATTAAATTTCGCATCTCTTCATTATAATATTTAATCATCATATATTTTATTAGTGGTGTAACATTTCACAGTAACAATGGAAAACACAATAGAATAAATTAAAATGTATTTTATTATATATATATGAATAAGACGCTCTTTTTCCTACAAAATGGGACAGCTATTGGTATCCCTCTGTCTTTCAATTGGGACACTATGTCCCTTAATTAAACAAAATTTCTGATTTCACACAAATATTTCAAAAACTACAATGCCTTGCTTTGATATCAAAACATATTGATCATTTTTCTTTGTTGCAATTGCTGTCACTACTTGAGCTACTTCCATGACATGGGTTATTTTGAGGAATGCTTTTTTTCATGGTGTAGATTGCTTTCTTCTTCTTCAACTTCCATCTACAAACATAAAAATAAACTGTAATGAGTATATATACATTGGTGAGAATAATGAAAATTGCAATATTAAATAGTATACATCAATGTAAATCGAAAAGAAATGTACCATAACAAGAATTGACTCACGAACTATACACATTGTTTCAAACCCAAATTTCATGCTATCTTTCAACAATTCATTTGTTAGCATGGTTCCATACTTTATTTCCTGCAATTTTTATACCCCATAACAAATCATATATTTAATATAAAGGAGTTTTTTGTTCTATTAATTATAGACGGAGCTAAGTAAAACAAGATTGATGGATGCTTACAAATTCCACAATTAAGTTATGATATGCCAACATATACTGACAACCAATATTTAAACCAATGTTAATCAATTCGTCTGATGATTCTTCTTTGTATGTTAGCACCTGTTTGAAGACATTCAATGATGATTGTTGTAAAAAAACTTAAAATATACAAAATGAAATTTAGTTAAGTTGTTATAAGTAAGTAACAATTACTCACAAACTTAGATATCAACCCTTTACTTCCTTGTCGTCCTGTTTTATGTTCTAAATGGGTTCCATTTTCTTTTCTTTTCTGCAAGAAAATACTTGAAAATTAATATTTAATGCTAAATTGTTTATCTATTGTACCTAATCGAAAAATTCAATGATTACATATTACATTTGAAGCACGATGTTGTTAAGATGACTCCTTGCGTGATGCAATTATGTCCATTTCTTTGACCATATCCTTATACACCTTTTTGGACATTCCTACTGGCATATTTTTGATATCAGCTCGTTCATCCTTTGAGATTTTCATAATCTTCCTGAAAATGTAACATGAAAATAAACTATTTAATTTTTATATTGATATATGAAAAGTAAATATAACAAAAGTGATATTTATAAATGATTGCTTTCTAGTAATATATACATATAATTCCAGAAAAAAAATTAAAGGAATATCACTTTTTCATTCCTTCTTTTTTGTTGTTGTATGTTTTTTCTATTAAGATTCTGACATGTCTCATTGACCAATTCTCTAGAAACTCATCCGGTAGTTTAGATAAAATTTGGTTCTTTGAATAATTGGATTGATTTTTTTATTGTAAGTGGAAAGAAAGTCTATACATTCATTCCACTAGATCTCTCAAAGTTTTGTAAAAGTTTTTCCCCCTTTCGTTAACCTCCAACACCACTCTAGATGAGCTAAGGAGCAATTCATTTTCATTTGCATGTTCTATTTTTTTCTTTTCTTAGAACAACATTCCTTTTCTTCGCTATTGGTCCCTGTAGAACATTAAACATATGTGAATTAATAGATTTTTTGAAGCATGTTATATAATATTTTTAAGTATATTATTAATTAAAATTAAAAAAAAAACTCATATTGGATAGATAATATTTTTTCATTCACCTGATTCATCCTTCTGCAATTTTTACATCAAGCTTTTATGCTCTTTTGGTCTTAGATCAGAAATGATCTTATCGATCTTCGTCATTTTGTGGCTCTGCATGATACACAATAAAGAATACATATTAGTTAAATTTACATATAGTTAAAAAATAATAATTTTTGTAAAGAATCTACAAAGAACTTGCCTTTTTTACTTTTCTTGATGTGCTATTAGTATTTTTGTTACTTGATCTCTTGTCATCCATTTATTTATCAATATGAAATCTATACCATACCATTCATTAATATATTTTATAAATAAATCACAAAATTTTTAGGTAAAAAAAAAGAATCAGGAAAACAATGCGCCTTTCTAGTATGCACCGACGGCGGTGCGACATGTTCTTATAAACGCATCACCAAAAAAATAGAAACATTGTACGGTGCTCTCTGTCAACAAGGAGACCTTATGTGTTATATGTTAACCAATGCACCGATTAACATAGAAAAATTATTAGAAATCCTTTAGTGTTATTTTTTGTAGCATACGATGTTGTGGAGGAGGCAGTGCAACATGTTCTTATAAACACACCGATAAAATAGTAGAACCACAATACGGTGCTCTCTATCAACAAGGAGACCCGGTGTGTTATATGTTAACTGGTGCACCGATTAACACAAACATAAATTAATAAAAAATTGTTTTTATCAAACATTTTGTGCACGGTGTGCTATTTTACATAGGGCACACTGATTTAAAAAAAAAATGTTTTTAAATTGTTTTTATCAAACAGTAGGTGTGCGGTGTGCTATAATAAAATAGCACACCGGTGCAATATTTTACACAGGGCACACCGATTAAAAAAAATATTTATAAAAAAAGCATGCAATGACCGACATGGATTGGGATCTGACTCTAGAAGTCGTCACACGGGTTACATGTCATATATATATACAAACCCTACAAATCTAAAATGAAAACCACTATTTGTGAAGTCATAAAAAGAAGAAAAGAAAGGGAAGAAACAGGAAGAATCAAGGGTTTAGTGTACGAATGTTTTTTTTTTTTTTTTTTGAAAATGCATAATAAAATTTAAAAATTTTACCTACCATGTATTAAATCAAACAAAAATTGTAAAAACAACAATTATTACAATAAAATTTAACATTTTTACTATACTATAGGGTTTGAATCACCAGATGTTTGAAATTCTGATTCTCTCAATAATGTTGCTGTTCGAAAGTATTTCGCTGCTCCACAGTGCTATCGTGCTCTCTTGCTCCAGGTATGTCTCTCGTGAAAATCTCTCCCTGAATTTTTTTGCAAAAATAACGAAATAATGAATAGTTTTTACTGTTTAAAGAATTTTTTTATGAAATTAGAGTTCTGAAAATAATTTTCCACCCATTTTTCAATTTACCATTTTTTTCACTTTAAAAGTTGCACTTTTTTTATTCGGGGATATTCGGTGTGTTTGTTATTTAACTGCACCACTGCATCAATTAATAACACAACACTAGTGCGCAGTAACTAAAACGCACCGGTGCGGTTAATTGGACATTAGCACTGATAACAATAAGTCCATTTTTAAGGCATCGAAATTACTTTTAGGTATGTACACCAAAATTTATTGTTAATTTTTCTCAAATGCGGGGAGAAAATATCATAATTATATCAAATGAACAATTCTTCAAAATCTAGTTTGTTCCATAATATTTCTCAAAGCCCATCGCAGAGTTCTCCCTATCCATCTTGAGACATAATATTTACTTCAGATTTTATTTATATTTTCATTATCTAATTGAATTTATTTTTTTATCCATGTCAATGAGTTGAATAAAATTAATATATACAAATTTTCAGGTTCATGCAGATTTAGAATCGATTTCAGATGCACCAAATATTCAAACAGCTTCAAAATGTCGGAAGATCTTATCAGGAGCAACATACCGCAAGGCACATTTGGTAGATGAAAATGGAAAATCGCTTCACCCTACCAATTGTAACATTACATCTTCTAGCCATAATCCTGGGAAAATGATGGTAATAATAATTATCTTTTATATTATTGTAATTATTTCAATGTCAAACCAATTAATCATGCATTTTCGACGTGCTTACTAATTGATATCATAGGTTTTGTACTAATCATGTTCAAATATATTTTTTAAAATTATTAGGATTCTAGTGATGATGATTGACCTACCTACCATCTTCCGTTGCACCCAATGGCAATGTCAAATCGAGAGAATGCTAAATTAAGAGAAAAACTCAGAGAGGAACGATACCAAGAATGGTTGAATTAACCGCCTATTCAATTCCCACTATGTCTAGATTCACCAATTAGGAATGACTACAACAATAATAGTTCTTCACAAGTTGGCAATGGAGGCAATCAAATAGAGGTTGGTATGGATGATTACTTAAGGGATACGACTGCCATGGAGGAAATGTTGTTAGATGCATTCCAAAACAATGATCAGCTAGGGGATGATGCTCATATCACTTATACCTTTTTCGAAAGCCTTAAATTTTCTTCCACCACCCCTCTCTTTGGACCCACTGGGTAATAATATATTTATGTACATTTTAAACTTAATAATGCACCTTTGAAATGTAATTACATCTATATTTCATATTTTAACGGTTGGGTTATTATAAGACACATGACACTATGATTTTTTAAATTTTTTTATAGGTCAATTTGTTCTCATCTATATGGGCGTATGGAAACCATTTTTGAACAGAAAATGCCAATGATGGACATATGATACAAGACTGTGGAGTGGAATTTGAGTTCGATCAATCTAGTCGAGCTAGCCACCATGATCAAAACCTAGTACGAGGGATGTTGGGTTACGTCGAAAAGATACAAGAGATCATTGAAGTGGATTTCTCTCCTTTCCAATGAGTTAATCTTAGGTGCAAGTGGTTTGACACCGTTGATCAGAA
Organism: Pinus albicaulis; assembly: GCA_034641835.2. Lineage (NCBI taxonomy): Eukaryota > Viridiplantae > Streptophyta > Pinopsida > Pinales > Pinaceae > Pinus > Pinus albicaulis. The sequence goes on from JAXQQM020066723.1 coordinate 46,770, forward strand.
TAATGTAAAGGAAGATCGCACTAGTAGGCTGATATGTATCACTCTAGAAAGATGTGGGATGAAGCTATGGAGCTGTATGTTTTCCCCAAACAGTGAAACCAAGTGTTTTTTTACCCGGATGTGTTGGATATGGATTGGTGGTTTTTATTGAGGCATCACCCTAGATCAAAACATATTTTTTAGAACAATAGTGTTATCATGCCAAGCGAGATGGAAGATAATGAGGGTGATCATGAGAACCGGGAGTGATATGGTACATGTGTTATTTCATCATTTATATTTTTTAAGATGGGTTTTTATAAAGAAGAGGACTTAATTACCTTATAACTATGACTCTTTTTTTTGAAACATTATAATATCTATTTTGAATAAATTGGTTTGCATTGTATTAATGTTAAAATCATTTCACTTGATAATTTGCAATTATGTTGATCTCGAAAACAATGGCATATTGTAAAAAGTTCCTTTTTTTAAATGTCAATTCCTAAAATAATACAACTACTTGATTGATTTAAATGTGTGTGAATGATATCTTCAAAATGTATACTATTATTTTTGGTATGTAAGAATAATAAAATAATGATAATTCTAAACATGAGTTTATTTGCATTATTTTCTAAACTTTATTATGTTACGAGAATTAATATTATTAATCTAGATTTATTATTTTACAATTATTTATATTCATAAAAAATTACAATTATGGTAATTTAACAATATGTACAGTGTACATTTTACTTACGGTAGTAACTATGGTTCAAAATTGACAATTAATTTACAAACTTACAAATTCACAAATTTTAATAAAATTGAATGATGGAAATAAATACAATTACAATATCAATTACAATTACAATTTTACAATTTCACAATACAATTACAATTACAATTTTACATACAATTACAATTAAAATTTTACAATGTTGCATACAATTAGAATTAGAATTAGAAATACAATTACAATTAAAATTACAATTACAATTACAATTTTATAACTTCACATACAATTACTATTAAAATTAAAATTACAATTACAAATTAAAATTCCAATTATAATTAAAATTAAAATTAAAATTACAATTACAAATTAAAATTACAATTACGACTACAAATTAAAATTACAATTACAATTAAAATTAAAATTACAATTACAATTTTACAATTTTACTTACAATTAAAATTAAAATTTCAATTACAATCGCGACATAATATTTAATAAATATCATGATTTAATATTAAAACTAAACATCACGATTATGATAACCATCATACAAACATCATATTCGACTAAAATACATATTCAAATTCGCTAACGTCATCTAATCATCATGATCATGATCATCTAATAGAACACAAGCATTCTATAACATCATCATAACACAAACATCAAATATACATCTCATGTCAAATAACTACTAACACATACACATCTATCTTCAAACACATTAAATGAACATATATAACATGACCTAGCAATATACAAATCATGATGAACACCAACATGTAAATTACGTACATTAACATAAACATAAAATACATGGAACATACATTAATATGAACATAAAATATATGGACCATATATATATATATAATGTCAAAAAAATACAATTGTAATATATAAACTACATATAAATGTCAAATATCTGGTGGTACATCAATACTAGCACTAGTCGAGGCCTGCTTAGTCGATGGTGCAACCTCATGCTCAGATAGACGATGTGCCTGCTCTAGAGTTGGCTTCTTATCAGTCGATGGTGCAGTCTGCTCAGGAGCTACCTACTGATGATGACTTATCGATGGAGAAGCCTACTTAGAGGTGGATGATGTGGCCTATGATGACGGACCTGCATCATCAGATGGACCCGCCTGCTCAAGATCATGTACCTGCTGAGTACTAGGTGTCTGCTGAGATGGTGCAGATTGCTTAGATGATGCCCGCTAATCAGGACTGGATGCTTGCTGGTCATCATGATCTCTGCCGTGAGGTGAAGGAGGAGGAGGTGAAGTAGTATAATGATGATAACTACCCTCATGATCGTTGTTCATCAGATGAGGCGCTGCTCTCTCATGCATCTCCACGATGCCTACTCCTCCTAGCCCGTGCCAGTGCTCTAGAAGCTCCAACGATATGACGCATGAGGGTCAACATATCGTGGGGCAAGCCACTCCAAAAGCCATGTGAGCCTACGATCAACCTGAATCTCTTTGATCGTAACTGGGCAGACTCTCTCATCAATTAGCAATCGACAGAGTTGGTTGCCTAACTCCATGTTAAATTTGGTGTTTGGCCTATGCCTCAGCTCTGCGAGTATCTACACCCGATCAGGATTAGGTCTGTCACCCTGATGCTCTGCCTCTGCCATCTCCTCATAATCAACATCTACGTCTGGATCATTTGGAGGGGGTGGAATCTCATCCCCAATGAACATCCCAATATATACAAAATATATAGTACACAACAATAGTAATTAGACATTTTCATTAAACAATTTAATAAAAAAAGTTAAAGAACGTGTTAGAATAAATTTGATAATTCTAATTAATTAATTAAGACAATAAAATGAAACAATATTAATTTAAATAAAAAACTAATATCACCTCTCATGTTCAAAGGCTCATCATGTGCGAAGAGGATGTTGTTACACCCTCACCAATCCAAACCGGCATACGAACATGGCACCATAACGAAGGAGTGATCATCAACATTGGCTAACAACTCCAATGCATCAAGAGATATCTTGGTGGGAAAGTCAGACTAGCACCTCTTGGGCATCATCTAGCCCCATGTCTGCATCCGTACATGCAACATCACCCTACGAGGCTACTGAAAAAAAGTAGGCCTCATTTTTGGAAACCCCTAAAAAATTAAACAAAATAACTCTGAAGAAAAAGGGAAGGTCAGCCTCCCACGTGCCTGAGAACAACATCTATCTAATGCTGTACAAACATACCACAAAAAAATTGCAGACCATCTCACAAGTCGTGGCGCCTGGAATAAAGAATCAACATAAAATAAAATCGGGAAACTAATGCGTTTCCCGTCGCTGGTATAGTGTGCAATGGTCATCAACAGTAGTGAGAGGCACCTCACCTCCTCTGCACCAAATGAAGCAATATGTAACTGACCACTGGGCACCTGAAAATCTGCAGGAGAAACTATATAATCCCTAGATCACTGGGAGTACCCCAACTAAATCCCTGTTGCATAGCCGACAGGGACATCTGGGTACTAGGAAAAATCCCGCCCTATCCTAGATAGACCAGTATAAAATATATTTCCTCCTCAATGGGTGTGTACCACTGGTCAGGACCGACCCAGGTAGGATGTCGGTGGGCATTCCACCTGAAGAGAAGTTGTCCCACTAACCCATTATTGCCCTTCAGGCATGTAGCCTCTTCATAGAACTTGAGGAGGCCTACCTCCCTTACGAGCAGTTGGGTGGCTGCCGTAATAGGGCAAGAGTACATAATTCCCTCCTTCTCTTGTGCCTCGCATGGGTGAATCACACTATACAGGTCCTCCATATGTTCTTGTTGTTCCCTTTGTTCTCTCCATTGACGTCACTGAATGATTGACATATTAAATTAATTTTTTTTATTAAATGAGACATGTATTTCAATATATATATATATATATTGTTTTTTTTTTTTTAACGAAAAAAAAAGCAGTCTGTGCACCAAAAAAAAAGTCACGCACCGGTACCGGTGCGTAATTTTTTATCGCGCACTGCTCTCGGTGCGCATGGAAATTGTTTGCGCACCGAAAAACATAAATTGTACTTTTTCTGCAGTGCATTGACGAAAATATCCACCCCGAGGCAGATATTTTGGTCAACGCGCTTCCCAACAATAGTTCATGGTCAGCGGTGTAGTTGTTAAATGACAGCACTGTTGACTATGTACCAGTTCGGGAGGGTGGTGCATTGAACAAAATATTCACCCCAGGGCAGATATTTAGGTCAATGAACCGCCCTCGTGACATCAGTACGTGGTCAACAGTGCAATCCTATAAAGGACGACACCATTGACCATGTAGTGATGTCAGGAGGGCGGTGCGCTGACCTAACTATCTCCCCTAGGGCGAATATTTTGGTCAAGGCACCACCATCCCGACACTGATTCATATTCAATGGTGTAGTTGTTTCAAAGGCCGCACTGCCATGTAAGTTTTAAAAAAAAATCACAGTGCGCGTTTTTGGTACCACACTAGACCCCAATGCGGTTTCGGTTAGCATTGTTCGTAGTGCGGCCTGTAACTTTATAGGAAAGACCGTGAACGGTGCAAGCCAAATGCCTCAAGCGCACCACACAATTTTATTTATTTTTAATTGGTAAATATTAAGGTTTTTTACAGTTGTAAGTGGCTAAAAAGTTTATTTATTTAGAAACAATTAAAATACCTATACATTTGCGCGTCGATGAGGCATATTTGCTGAGGAATTGGAGAAACAAAATTTTCCCATCATTTTCCAAAATTTGAACTCCACAAGGTGGAAAATGGGCAACAGCAGTGAGTGCAATGGGAGCATCGATGACAAGGAACCTCACATAAGATAAATTTGCACCGGTTCTTGAGAGGTCTAGAGCACTAAAGAAGTGAAAATGCAGTTTTTTCATTCGGTAATTTTTTTTTTATTTCACAATGTTTTGGTGCGTGGGTTTTTGAGATGCACTGGGTGGTGCGCAGGTTTTGGAAATGCACTGGGCCTATTTATGCGTAGCTCATCGGTGTGCTATATTAATGAGACACTGCAGGTGGGTTTGTATGGAGAGAACAATGTCTCGGTGTGCTAATTTTTAGTCGGCACTGGTGTGTTATGAGTTAAACCCACCGGTGCAGTTTATGATGAGAAATGCATCAGACAAAAAACATCCATAAAAATCTCCACTCGCCAAACTCCTCTAGAGACCTCTACTACAAATAGATATCTGGGCTGTTTTTATAAGGGGTTCCTCAAAAACATCTGTTAGAGGGTCTTTTCCTTGTAGTGTGTGAGAGTGGTGAAAATTCCATAAGATCTCTTGGCATAACATCAATGAATGTCGCTCAAAAGTGTCATTGGTTTCCAAGTTGAAAGGGTTAGAGTCGGATGCAAGTTCTGATTATGAATTAGATCTATACAAGGGGAATTAGATCATCGATGCAGAACCTAGTGCCATCATTGCTACCACCAAGGTCCATCCAATTGAGCCTAAAGAACTAGAGGAAGGTGAGTGCCTTTTTCACTCTTTTTCACTCACATATGTGGGTGAAGGGTGCTCCAATACACTTCATTTTCAAAAATATAAGTCAAGAGAACCTCATATCAATATATTTCATCAATTTGTTGGAAATTATAACAACACCACACCCACAACCAAACACCATAATTTGGCTTCATCAAGGGCGAGATCTCTACATTAGCCAATAGTTTTGCATTCCCTACAACATCAATCCCTTCAAGGATGAGGTATGTGTGATATTACCACCCATGAATTTTGTGATGTTATTTTAGTCGAATCATTCTTGTTTAAGTGTCATGATATATATGATTCTAGAACTCATAGTGTCATTATTAATTTGGGATGACAACTATACATGATACTGGAGGTAGATTTGGATATCGTCATTTCTTCGATCTCCACTGACCAATGTAGGAGGGTTATCTCCCATACCGAGAAATTTGTCTTCTACATAATTCGATCTCAAGGTGAGAAAAAGGTCGTGGCCACATCCATCACCTCCACATAGGACCTCTCCATGACATAAAATATAGTTGACAATGTCATTAAAGTTTACAAATATATCTTCTCAACACCCATCAGTGCACCTATGCAATGTTAATTCAAGCATTCAACTGATTTGACCCCTAATGCAGCTCTACCTAATAGGTAATTCTATTTCCACTCTCTTCTAGAAAATGAGGAAATAAAGTGTTATATTTGATAGTTTCTTCAAAAAGGGAGAATTTGACTAAGCCCCTCACCCTACGAAAACATAACTATACTCATGTAGAATAAAGATGAAAGTTTGTGACACTACATTAGTTATAGGAGCTTGGAAAAAATCATAGTTAGGAATCAATACCCAACTCCTTGAACTGGAAAACTTCTTGACGGTTTCAATGGGGCTAAGTTATTTAGTAAGTTTGATTTGAATTTCAGGTACTACCAAGTCCTGAGAGAACAAAATGATGCGTGGAAGAAATTTTTTCAAGTCCAAGGAAGGTACTTTTGAATGGTTTTTAATGACCTTTGGTTTGATAAATTCAATAATACCTTTCATCAGATTTATGGATGATATGCTCTGGCCTTTTGCCAATTCTTTTGTGGTGGTATATTTGGATGATTTCCTCGTCTCCAACAAGAGTTGGGTAGAACACTTGTAGCATATTCAATAGGTATTTCACACTTTATTGTAGAACAATTTATTTTCTAACTTGGGAAAATGATCCTTCGACACATGAACAAGGTCAAATACCTAGGATACATTATTGATGAGCATGGTGTGCATGACTGTCCATCCCTAAGCACATTGACTGAGCTTCAAATTTTATTAGATCTTTCTAACTTCAATTGTAGGTTCATGTTGGGATTCTCCCACGTTGCATGGGCCCTCAGGAAAGTGACCGAGGGTTGTGGTAAAGAAAAATTCATGTGGATAAAGTCACATCATGAAGCTTTCAAATATCTAAAAAAAACGTATGCTTAGCCCTAGTGTTCTCCTTACCTGATCTAACACAAGATTCTGATATTGAGACAAATTATTTTGAATATGGAATGGGAAATATTCTCACTCAACATGGTCATCTGGTAACCTAACATAGTGAGACACTGTCAAAATTAATTCATAAGTGCCCCACCTATGAAATATAAATATTTCCCATTGTACAATATTGGTTCCAGTGGAAGCATTACATTCTTGGGAAGGAGAAATTCATCTGCACTCACCAAAAGCCTATGCGGTTCATGTAGATGCAAGGAAAATTATAGAATGATCACCACAAGACATGGTCCACATAATTGAAACAATTTCATCTCAACATGAAATATAAGATAGGAAGGTCCCAACGCATTCCTAACTACCTTAGTTAACCTTCAATTGCAGAAATCACCACAGTTTTCCTCTCTTGCGAACATGATGACTCTAGGTAGGCCCAACTCTGTGACAGAAATATTGAATTCACTACCACTTACCAGATGTTGAGCATAAGCAAGAGAATCATTGACCTTGATCTTCAGTATGAATCATTATGTGATTCGTGTCATCTCTATGTTCCTTCAAGCGAGTGTGCAAAGATGATTCAAGAAGTTTCTAGAGTAGCATGACAAGCCACTTGGACATGGAAAAGGCAATGGTTATCTTACATAAGTATTTCTATTGGGGTTACAGGGGTACAACAATAACAATAAGGGGGCTACACTAATAAAAATAAGGGACTAAACTAGTAATATATCGACCTAACATGCCTCTCTCCTTCAAAAAAGTGTTGTCCTCAAAGCTTCATTAGCTTTGGGTGATTCCGTATAAAATTATCATCCTCGCATGTAGAATCTTCAGTGGGTAAGTTCTTTCACTTAATGAGATACTCTGAAATTGATCGATTTCGTAGCTGCTGAGTTCTTGTTTCCATGACCGTTTCAGGTTCCAATATGATTTTTCCTTCCTCATCAAGTTCTGGAAATATTGTTTGGAATAGAAGATTTTCACCTATAACCTTCTTTAAGCATGAAACATGGGAAACTCGATGCACTTGCGAGGAAGCAGGAAGCTCCAATTTGTATGCCATAGTACCAATCTTTTGCAACACCTTGTAAGGACCATAGTACTTCGGTGATAATTTATTATCCTTCTTAGCTTGCTTGAGGGAAATTTGTTTGTATGGTTGTAGTCGTAAAAATACCGAGTCTCCTACATCAAAACTTCTCTCGCTACGATGTTGATCTACCTGTTGTTTAATTCGATTTTGTGCTAAGTAAGAGTTTGAGAACTTCTTATTGATGCTTGATGTGATCTTCCACTACTTGAACCTTAGAATTTTCTCTTAAAGATGATGTGATGGACGGTGGATGATATCCATAAAGTGCCATAAATGGGGTCACTTTTGCTGCAGTATGGAAGGAAGTGTTATACCGCCATTCATCGAGAGGTAACCAATTGACCCATTTTGTTTCTTTATCAGATACAAAACAACAAAGATATCCTTCCAAACATGTATTCACTATCTCAGTTTGACCATCGGATTGAGGATGATAAGATGAGCAATGAGCTAATTGAGTACCCAAACAAGAAAATAACTTTGTCCAAAAATTTCCAGTAAAAATGGGATCTCTGTCGCTCACAATAATCTTTGGGTTTCCATGTAGCTTTTGAATTGTGTCCATAAATTTAGTAGCAATTGTACTTGCTTTAAATGGATGAGATAATGCACAAAAGTGTCCATAATTGGTAAGTCTATCAACTACCACCATGATGACACTCTTTCGTTCGGACTTATGTAAAAGTTTGATAAAATAATTTGAATTCTCCTCCCAATGTTGACTTGGAATGGATAAAGTTTGTGGAAGACTCGGGGTCTTAATTGCCTCAACTTTATTTGCTGGCAAACCAGACATTCCGCCACAAAATTTTGAATATCATATTTAAGCCCATCCCAAAAATATCTTTCTTCACCCTGTGGTAAGTTTTTAAAAATCCTTAGTGTCCTCCAAAAGGAGAAGTGTGCAATTCCAAAAGAATCTTTTGTTTTGTATGGGAATTCTTACAAATATATAAGTGATATTTGTACCATAAAGAATCATTTTTCCAACTAAATGTATGAGATGTACTATGATCTTGTTGCAACTTTTGAATGAGTGTCCACACTTATTCATCCCTCTTCCATTCATCCCTTGCTTTGGTTATCCAATATGTTTGGATAATAGAAATGGCACAAAGAAATGCTTCCACCTCTTCATTCTTTATTGAGAGTGCATCTACAACAACATTTAACTTCCTTTTTTTGTAGATTATTTCAAATTCATAACCCAACATCTTTACGACCCATTTTTGCTTCTCTTATGAAGATAGTCTTTGCTCCAAAAAGTGTTTCAGACTATCATGATGAGTTTTTACCTTGAAGTGTCTTCCCATTAGGTAAGGTCGCCATTTCTTTAGTGCATGTAGTATTGCTAAAATTTCCTTCTCGTTAATAGATTTCTATAAATACTTTCCTTTGATTGGATGACTTTCAAAATAAATGGGTCTTATTTCTTGCATTAAAACAACACCAAATCCATTTCCTGAGGCATCACATTCCACAATAAATGTTTTTGTGAAGTCTGGCGTAGCTGAGACCGGTGCTAGGGACATTTCCTCTTTAAGATGTTCAAAGGCCTTAGTTGCTTCAGGAGTCCATGAAAATGCATCTTTCTTCAATAGTGTTGTTATAGGTGTTACTATTCTCCCATAAATCTTAGCAAACTTGCGATAATTCCCTATTAACCTGAGAAATCCTCGCAACTACTTTATGGTTGTGGGGACTTTCCATTCCTTAGTGGCTTCAATTTTGTTAGGGTCTACCTTAACACCCTTGTGAGATACAATATGACCCAAATATTCCACCTCTTTTACTCCAAAGAAACATTTGGATTTTTCTGCATATAATTGTTTCTCCTACAATAGTTTGAGCACCCTGTCAACATGTTGAACATGATCCTTCCAAGACTTGCTATAGAGTAGTATATCATCAAAAAATACTAGCACAAATTTTCTAAGGAAGTGTTTAAAAATGGAATTCATCAACCCTTGAAATGTAGAAGGTGCATTGGTAATGAAAAAAGGCATGACCAAAAATTCATAATGACCCTCATGAGTTTGAAATGTTTTTTTCGGAATATCTTTAGTCTTCATTCTAATTTGATGATATCCTGAATGAGGATCCAACATGGTAAAATAAATTGCTCCATGTAATTCATCCAATAATTCATTAATCATAGGAATGGGAAATTTATCTTTAATGGTGAGCTTATTGAGCTCCCTATAATCCGGACACATGCGTCATGATCCATCCTTCTTTTGCACCAATACTATTGGAGCAGAGAAAGAACTTTGACTAGGTTGAATTATACCAGCCCCTAAAATTTCTGCAATCATACGTTCAATTTCGCTCTCTTACACATAAGGATATCTATAAGGCCTAATGTTTGGAGGAACACTTCCTGGAATCAAATGAATAGCATGATCATGATCACGAATAGGTGGGAGTCCTTTGGTAGTTTCAAACACCTTGGAATGAGTGTCCAAGATTTTTTGGAGATCTGCAGAAATAGATGATTTTGATGTTGGAACTTCTAGTGAGCATAATTGTGCAATTATGCCTCATTGTTCTTTCTTCAGAAGCTTTGTCATGAAATTAGAGCTTATTATATTTCCTGGCTTCCCTGCGATACCCCGTAATTTGACTTCCTTTCCTTCTAAATTTTTTTTCAAGAAAAGTTCTTGAAAATTAAAATCTACCATTCCCAAAGGTTGTAACCATTGTACTCCTAGTACAACATCAACACCTCCCATTGGAATGGAAAGCATTGGACTATTCAATACATATTACCCCATGGTTAGCTTGATATTATGACATTTTCTAGAGAAATTTATAGTTCCTCCATTTGCAACCATCACTTGACATTCTGGTGCTGGGTATAGGAAAAAATTCAATTCCTTGTCTACCTTACAATGAATAAAATTATGGGTACTACCCGAATCAACCAACACTATTACCTTTTTCTTCTTGATATGTCCTTCTATATTGAGAGTTTGAGGGGTGGTAATTCCTGCAAATGCATTACACGATACGGTCAGACTCATTTCTTCCTTTTCTAGGGTTGGTTCCTGGTGTATATCCTCTTCTTTTGAAGATTCTTGTTCATTTTCTTTTTCCTCTTCACAATCTATGTAAAATAATTTCTTCTCAGCACACTTATGACATTTAATGTATTTGCTATCAAAACTGTAGCAAAGCCCTTTTGCTCTTTTTTCTTCCAATTTTTGTGGTGTCAACCTTGTAGGTTGTGGAAGTCTAGGAGTAGCAATGCTTCCATCTTTATATATGTGAGTGGTAGGCTTCCTTTTCTCCATAATTTTACATTCAATTTTTCTTGCCAACCTAAATTCATTTTCGAATGAATTAGGTTCCCAAACACGAACTTCATGTTGGATGTTATCCTTTAAAGTCCCTATGAAGACAAAAATCCTTTGTTCCTCTGGAATATCAGTTACCCTTATATTCAATTTTTGGAATTCCTTAATGTGCTCCACCACTAAACCCTTTTGTTTGAGATTTATCAATTGGCTAAATAAGGTGTTTCTTTTTTTATCCTAATAATGTACTATCATTTCCTCCGTAAAAATTGACCAAGTGACAATTGTTTTATGGGAGCAAAGCCATCGATACCATACAAATGCATTTTTTTCTAAATGTAAAGTTGCAATGCCTACCTTTTGTGTGTTTTGCACATTATTGAGATCAAAATATTGCTCCATCTATAGTATCCATGTTACAGGATCCTTGCCATTAAACTTCCTCATATCCATCTTTGGAATATGGTGGTTCTTCCATCCAACATTATATTTTATGAAATTATGATTAACATTTGTATTGTTCTCATCATGAGTTTCCTCTACTATCTTTTCACCATTAGGAAACATTTCTTGTATCAACTTTTCCAAACCCTAAATATGTACTTTTAGATCATTCTTCATGTTGTCCATGTTGTCTTTCATTTTTTCATCGATCTTAGCTTCCATGTCATCCATCTTAGCTTCCATGCCAACTTTCATGCCATTCATATTAGCTTCCAAACCATTCATCTTAGCTTCTATGCCTTTCTTCAAACCATCCACCTTAGTTTCCACGCCTTTCTTCCAAACATCCATTTCATTTTTTGTTGCTCTTTGCGATAGCAAAATTTGGTGCACTTGCTCTTGTAATTTTGATATCTCATGTTGCATTTCTTCGTCTTCATGAGTCATAGTAAAGCCTTATAAAGGCTTAATGGGTGTTGAATTATTTTTAAGGGGTATTTTAGAACCCAATACTGATATATATTCTTCATTATGCCCTTGGAATAAATTCAAACTAATTTTTTCAAACAAGGCTTATGTAATTCAAAAAAAATACACACATTTTCTTGCTTTTGAGGAGTTCGATATTGAAACTGAATTATCTCTATGATTTTGGATCTTCAATATCTGAAATTGGGCCCTGTACTAGCCCTCTGAATCTTCTTTCAAATTCCAGAAGTTTGACATGATTTGGATTCTTCAAGACAAAGTTATGCCAAATCTCCCACAATGACATAATTATGGACTAGTTCAGTAGAGCGACCTTGTATGACATGCCACATGTCACTGTTTCCTCCTTCGGCTCTGAAATTGATACACATGAAACTATAGTCCGTGTACTTGTGACCACTTTTTACATAATTCCAATCCAATTCTCAGAGAGATAGTTATGATGATTTTCCCACGGTCACCTCTTTGAGATGAAATTCAGGAGCCTAAAAAATCCCTAACTTCCATAGACCCTATTTCCGAAAATATTGTGAATCAAGATCTGAAATTTTTCCACGACATTCCTCAGGGTTGGGGCTTCACTGTGTAAAAATTTCAGCTTCTGAACCCTCGTAGAAAACAGGTTATAGCTAACATCCCACGATCACCTGTTTAGGTTAAATTCAGGAGCCTACAAAAATCCCTAACTTGCACAGATCATATCTCCGAAAATATTAAGAACCAAGATCTAAAATTTTTCCACGCAATTCCTCAGGATTCTTGCTTCGCACTCTAAAAATCTCAGCTTCTGAAACTTCGTAGAAAAATATTTATAGCAAAAATGCCATGATGACCTGTTTGGAGCAGTGAAACCCTAGAATCCAAAGCTTTGATACCAAATGTTATGAAACCAGCTCCAAAAATAGAATAAAAGAGAGATCAATGCCTTATAAATCAGCCACTTCAAGGGGGAAACCTCCAATACATGACATAAATAAACAATTCTTGGATGATACAAATGACCAAAACCTCCTTCTATATATAGGATTCCATGGGGCCACAATATAATCCTAACCAACCTAACAATAATAATGAAAGGGCACAATAATAACAATATTGGGGTTACAGGGGTGCAACAATAACAATAAGGGGGCTACACTAATAAAAATAAGGGACTAAACTAGTAATATAGGGACCTAACACATAATTCTCTTCAGGTGGTCCTATGATTTCTACCATTGGTTCCAATTGATGTATAATTTCCCCTTGTATCCACATAGGTAGAATCTTCCCATGCTCAATCTAAGGCTGGAACAGCTACCAAATTTATTGAGAAGATTCAACACATCCATCAATAGGTCTATAATATTTTACAGAAATCCAATACCAAGTACAAGAAATGTCATTATCAACATTGGTTTCCACACATGTTTCATGTGAGAAACAAGACTTGATTGCATTTTCTAAAAAAATCCTTACAAGACCCCATCGAAAACTTCATCCACTTTTCTATTGAGCTTATACCATCACCAAGGTTGTGGGTGATAGTGTGTTAAAAATTTAAATAACAAAGCAATGAAACAAAAATATTGGAAACTTGGAAAAGCATAAAACAAGAGAGACATAGATATACATGGTTCACCCATTCTGGGCTATCTCCTTGGAGAAACAACTGATCCTTCCTTTTTAATTATCTAGAAAACTAAAGGGATACAACCTACAACACATGCATTGTAACTTCCTCTTCGCTCTCACAAAGTATCCTTTATTTGTATCACAAAATAATTCGTAGCAATAAGGAAATACCCTCATATAAATTAAGATTTTCCTTCTAGGGAAAACAAACTAAATTTACAAAAAATTTATCATCATATCTTCTACCTAATGAACTATTCGAATTGACTGCAAAATTACAATATTTACGAAGGCAATTTTCTCAAAAAAAATTCTTTCAAGGGTGCTTCCCCTAAACCCCGCTAGAGGGGCTTCTTAACCCCCCTGCAATAACAGTGGGGGGAAAGACCCCACACACCCCCATTATAGACTAAGATCCAAACACAACTGAAATAAGACCTATGAATAAGGAAGATAATCAAGATCCACACCCAACACAATTATTTTGAGATAAGAATCCCCTCCTTCCTTGGCTTACAACCAATATTAAATATGTACCTCTTTCAAATATATTCATTATTTCACACATAGGAGATAGTAGAGAAGTTGACACCGAAAGAGATTAAGCCAAACTACATAGAAGAGGAAACCATTGATCAAATTTTTGACACACAAGTTAAAGGCACTTGCCAAGACAGGATCTAGCTTTATCAGGTCGTCAAAGTTGGGAAACTCCTGTACCAAGGAAAGTGGATCACCTAGGGCCATGTTCACCAGAGGTTTCCCCATCTGATGGGGGCACTCAACAAAATGGTTATAGTACTTCCTAATGGGGTAGGACTGATCCAAGTGAAAAATTGGTGGCTATCTACATTTCCCATCAAATCATCATGGTCAATAATTGTTTTATATTGTTAGTGGTTTTTGTTAACCATGGTATCCACCTATGAAATTCAAGAGGTGGACGAAAAAAAAAGAAAATATAATAATGTAATTAGCTTTTACCATGTAGAAATATTCATTAATATTTACCACAATGAAATATTCACCCACGTTATTTACTCATGAGTTTTGTAACTTATGATTTTTCTCATAATATTGAACATATGACAGAAATAAATGATTGTAGATGAAAATGTGCCTTAAATAATATAAATATGAGCCTTCATTATTATAAAAGCATAAAAAAAATTCTCATAATATACTATAATATTTGTAATATTTAAAAAATTAAATTCTCATAATATACTGTAATATTTTTAATATTATAAAATAATTAAACTTTTTTTTCCTGTGAATTTACTCTAAATAATTTCTTTTATACACGTGACATTTTTTATTATTATCAACATTTTGTTTCATTCCTCAAACCATTTACATCACTTAATCTTCCTCCCTCAAATAGGAGATCCTTTATGATCTACTAAGCTATAACATCTTACTAACTACAACAACCCACGAGCAACAACTACTACCAATCCATTATAAGTATGAAGAGAAGTCACTTACCCCTTAGTATGAATTTTGTAAAATGATTGATTTATAATATACACGTTTAAATTTAAAACACGATGGGTTATGTAGAAGATGATACGGTTAAAGTATTTTTGATGAATCCTTGATGTTTGTTTATTAATGGTAGAATATAAAACATTATATTAAAAACATAAAATATTTAAAAAGTATTTTAATGTGTAAATAAATTTATCTTTAAGAAAAACCCTTTAAACTATGGAATTTTGGAAATTATATTATTTAAAATATCTATACAACTAAAGTTAAGTTTGGCCTGTTGGAGGTTGATAAAGGAGAGATGCACTCACGTGAGAAATAAGCTACTCAATGTTGAGTTGTAGAAATTTATCTATTCAGTCGTCCAACACACTAAACCCTTTTGCAAGCCTGAAAGGAACAAAGCAGAATAAATGATATAAACTCAAACAACCCTAGAGAAATGATGTTTTGGATGTCACCTTAAATTCATATTTGACATAGTGGAGATGAACCTAGCCCATTTTCAAATCTTCAAATCATTTTCATTAAAAATTTACACTTCATTCCAAAAAACCATAGATAAATTATTTTTGGTTAAGGTTTTGTATGTCACGTTAAATTCATGTTCAATGTAAGAGAGATAGAACTTACATATTTTTCCATATGATTGGTTAAAAATTGTTCTTTATTCTTTAAAATTTCTTTTTGATGTTTAAAAAAAAATAAATTTATGTTTTTAAATATTTGTAAATGTTGTGGATATGTTCATAAAATTTTTCCCCTTAAAATATAAAAGATTAGAGTCTATATGTACAAAGTCTAAAGTGCATTTATGTGAATACAAAAGCATTGGCAAGAGTGCTAAATAGAAGAGATTAAAGTCCATGTGTACAAAGTCTAAAGTGCATTTATGTGAATATCAAAAGCATTGGCAGGAATGCTAAAAGTATGTGTATTTTGTTATTCAATTTAAGTTTTTTTTTTTTTTTTTAATTATAATATATATTTTAAAATATATATTTAAAGTTCACTAGAAGGTTGGTGGAAAGATTTGATAGAAGAGATGCAAAGGAACAATTCATGAGCTTTGCAAAGTCGAAACAATCAGATAATACAGAAACTTATATCTCTAAATTTTTAAGATAGAGGTAACCTCGAAAATCCCAACCCCCAAGAAACAAAAAGAGGTACCTAGCTTTCTTAGGCATGCATGGCATTATAGGATATTTATAGAAAAAAATATGAGGATTGCGTCACCTCTATTCTCTTTACTTATGAAAGATGTGGAATTTGTGTGGACAAGGAAATGCGAGAAGACCTTTTTGAAATCGAAAGACTGTGTATCAGTTGCCCCAAGAATTATAATATATATTAATTAATTAATTATTCATATTTTTAAATTGTAATGATATAATTATATATGTATTTTTTTATATTCTATATAATTAATAAAAAATTTAAAACTTTATAGTTAATAAAATAATGTAATTATTTATTTTATAGTAATTTTATTATTTAACAAAATCATAATAATAATAAATTAATGTATGGGAAAGGGATTCATTTTTACTCAACAATTTGATTATTAAATATTATTGAATGTGTATATACTCTATCTTCGTGAATTTGAACATGTGATTTTTTAGAAAGAAACACAAACTCTTACTCATTAGACTTATTCAACTTGTAAAATCATATAATTATTTACTATAGAATAGTTAATGTTTTATAATAATTTATATATTTTTCTCATATATTGTTACATTATAATTGATAATAGTATATTATTTCATGTATGGGATTAAGTGTAGATGTTATTGAAAATGACATGACTTACTAAAAGTGGCCTTTAGAATGAGCCCAAGGGAAACTATCTATTTTGAGGATACTAAGCTACCTTTTTTTGGGGAGTAAGACTTCAAACTCTTTTTTATATGTTAAGAACTCATTTTTCTCACACATAATGAAACAAGTTAACCCTAAGAACTAAAGACATATATTAGGAATGAAATTATGTCCCATTAAGAAATGTCAACATGTCATTTTAGGTGGAATGAATTGTTAACCAATCAATTTACATGAAATGGTTTTCCATGAATATAAAACATAATTCAGATATATAATGACCAATGATTGATGTTCTCACTACTAATTAAACATTAAAAAGTGATGGTTGTCTTCACTATTAATTGAGAAATTAACTCTAATAAATTTTATCACCTTTCAAAAATTAAATATATAAATAATTTTAGTTGGAACTACCTATTGGTGTTGAAGTAAGATTTGAACTTACTTTTTATTCAAAATATGCTCATTTTTATGACTTATAAAGAAGTATGTGTTAACCTCCAAGACCCCAAAGCCTTTAGTAGTAGTAGAAGTCAAAATTAAATGGACGACTAGAATTATTTTAAGTTTGTAATATTTCTTAAATCGAAAAGATATATTAGAAAACATTCATATATAATGGAAAATGATCATTATCCTTATTAGGAATTGACCACTAAGTTCTAATATATTTTTACACTTTCTAACATAATTAAATAAATAATTTGCACAAATGTACCTATTCACATTCACATGATTCCTTTTGATTTTATTTCCTTGTAAATCACATATTTTCATCTAATTCTGTTGTGTCCTTTAAGTGGATGTGATATTGAGTAAACCATAATAAGAAGTTTAAGACAAATTAAAAGGTGCAAAGTAAATGTTAGTTGTGAATCTCCACACTATTATCCTTAATGGGTATAACGGTAAACCATTGTGGAATGACGATGTGGGAGATGGCATTAAATTTTTCCACAATATTTCCACCTATCCCACTAATTTGGATTTTTTAAAGATAATTTCAAGTAATCTAACTCTACTTATCATCTTTCTCAATTAAAACTTCACAAATTTCTTTTAAAATTCACATATAACATTAACTTGGTCCAGCATATTTATCTCCAATGAAGGTATCACATTGCCATTACTTCACACAAATTCATTGCAATACTATTATTCCCCTCATCATTGTCCTTGAATAGATAATATCCCCTATAAATCTAGTAAGATTAATTATAACATTTTTTCTTGCGAAATATACAAATTCATCACTATGCACTATTTTTTTTTTAATAAGTCTCCATTTTATTTGATCTTTCATGGCTCAACTATTAAAAAAAACATCAACAATAAAATTTAAATAATAACAACATACACAAAAACAAAAACTGCTTAAAAACTGCTTTGACCTTTCCTAAAATCTTGGAAGCCCTCATCATATATAAAATTCCTGTAGGTTACTTTTTTTTCAGTATGAAAAATACCCTGGTTTATATAAATGTACCAGGAACAAACAAAACAAGGTCTTACACCACCTGTATAACCATGATCCTCCACTCCCTGAGTTACAGATATATCAAAAAGTCATCACAGAACATGCGTGAACAAAAACAGACCAGATTCTTACCAATTAACACCATAGAAACTGTAACTGTAGGTTACTTATCCTGCCGGACTGTGACCGGCGATGCACATACCGACCTCTGTAGGTAACGTTCCGTGCAGACGTGTGGATACTGACATCTTCTCTGGATGCACAGTCGTTCAAACCTCGATGTAAACTGACATCAAAGTCGTTCAATTTTCCTATAATTGTTTCTCTTTATGTGGTTGTAAAAGTTGATAAAAACGGAGTTACTGAGATTTGTATGACGTAATTTTGGAGAAAATGTCGGTGCAGTTTTCCTTATAGTTTAATGCAACCTTCTCTTTATATATATATAGTCGTAAGAATATGGTCATACAAACCGTTTAAAATAATATTTGATTATTTAAAAATTCAAATTTAATTTGTAATGATATTGATAGATTTAGAACTAAATTCCTAGCAAGATTGTTGTATAAGCAGAAGACAGTACACAATGAAACTTTGTTCATGTACAATAAAACTCGTTGTTTATAAGGAGATAGAAAAACAATTTATTAGGTTTAACGCCGTCATTTCCAAGGTTTTAAGCTTTTAGCTGTTGAGAAATTGACATAAAAATCTTTGGTAACCATTTTATTTTTAAAATTTAAGAAAATATAATTGAAAAGAAACTTGTAGGCGATAATTATATTGGAGAAAATATCATAATTGTGTTTAGAACTAATTAGTGTGATTCATTTTAGGAATAAGATGAGGAATCAAATCATGATATTAGATGTAGAGATATGTTTACTAGCCCTTAGAATATAAGGGCTAATTTTAACTTAACAGATCTTATTTAGAGTAAATATATTTAAAATCAACAAACAATTCCTAATGAATAAATTCAAGATATAAAATAAATTCAAAATAATCGAGAAAAATATTTTTATTATTAGGAATAATGGGTGTATACGTGAAGCTCGGTTACACTTTTGTGAGAATAGGGGGTGGAAATTTTTTTTCAACAATAGTTCGGCTAAACATTTTCTAAAGTTCGGCCGAACTTTGTAAGAGTTCGGCCGAACTTTCTTATAAAGTTCGGTCGAACTCGTGATTCCGTTTAGATTGACGGCACACTGACGACGCGGGAAAACAGATTTTTTGCTGGAGATTGGAAAACCGGCAAGAAAAGTTCGGCCGAACTTCTAAAAACGTTCGGCCGAACTATGAGTTCGGCCGAACTTTTACTTTTAAAATAGTTCGGCCGAACTATTTTCTATAAATAAATTGCCAGCGAAAGTTTATGGTTTACTGTTTCATTGTTCACGCGGTTTTACTGTAGTTTATCGTTTTCGCTGTGTTCGCTCTATTGCTACTGTTGCCGCGTTGGTGCTCCTGCCGTACGCGCTCGTCGACTTCGTCGAGTAAGTCTCCATACGCCCGCGAAATAATTTTTGTGCGTTGAAATAAAAAAAGGTGTCTGTATTTTATTAAAAGTCTGTGTATTAAAATGTATGTGTTTGAAATCACTGTATTTTAAATGTGTTTTAAATGTCTATTTTAAATCTTGATACAAAACCTCTCTTGAAGAATATATACTATATAATGAACTTACAATCTTTGTGCTATATAATGAACTTACAATCTTTGTGATTAACGAAAATTTCGTAGAATTTCTTTAAGAGAAAACCAAGAATCACTCCACCCACTTGTGTAAATCCACCTGCAAATGTCACTTACAGTGTATCAAACCCCTATCGAATTTCTTTGTATCATAATGACTTTTACTTTCAACAATTTGAACAAAGCTACCGAAATAATGATTAAATTTGTCTCAATGTGCCATTTAACTCTGTTAAAATACAATGGCATATCCCTTTTATGGGATTTCGTTCCACCTTACTATGACTCTTTCTCTAAAAAATATATTTTTTTTTCCGGTTAGGATAGTGAAGCATGCCATTATACAACGCCTTTGTGTTAGGAAGGAGATTTGTTGGCTGAGACAATGTCGGAAATTCTACAGAATGTATTGATGTAATTTATTACGTTGATATTCAGAAGAATTCACCATCATTCCCTTGGCCAGTCATAGTTTGCATCTATAGGTATTCTTCTGCATTCTTCGTTCTTGCAGCTGCTATCCATTAAATGTCTGAGAAAAAGGATTTTCTTCACCGTCCTTGAATTTCTACCTACAAAAGTTTCTGTCATTACTTTTACTGCACGTGAGGGAGGGAAGAATAATACAGAGATGAGATATTACTGAAAAACAAGGACATGAACTATAGGTATCGTCCTCCTTGTTTAGCCATCATTTGCAACAGAATTTCCGAGACATCTTTAACAAAAAGAAAAACCTACAGCATTAAAGCTTTCTTTTCCGAC